>PQWD01008191.1:30470-44002 GCA_019425675.1 Leucinodes orbonalis
TTTTTAAATATCGCGGAGAAGTTTTTAAAAAACATTTCATGGTAATAAATATCAGATTAATCTATTTGATTGTCTATACTTATTTCTAACCACCCTCGTAAACCGCGTTGTCACTTATTCTAAGGCGAGTTGTTTGCGCGTTTACCAGTTAAGTGGGAGTATACTTCCACGTGTTAAAATAATATCTCTTTGGAACTCTATGTTCTTAATGCAATATTTTCAAGACATCCTCTGGATATTTTTTCTCCACTAGCATTTGTTTATTTTTACGATACGGCATTTAAGTACGTTTTGTAACATGTTTCAGTAATGTATATTACGTGACAAGATAAATATTTGCATTTCACGGTAAGGTGTGAACACAACGGTTCGGGAATTTCATAGTATTTTGCGAGGTTCGTCTTAGATGGGCTAAAATAACATTGACTTTATCACATGGCGCTATGTAACCCAAATTTCAGCAGAAAACTAATAAAAGTTTTATAAAATACGTTTTGTAAATATATGTAATACATAAAAAACACCCAGTCTAATAAGAACAGATAGGTTCACTCACAAATGTTTGTTCACAGAGAGGTCGAACCGCAATTTATGGTGTATTAGAAGAATTTTTAAAACTTATTCTTATACATAAAGCTTATTTAAATTCTTATACATAAAGCTACATATATATCATATAGGCTGAATTTTCAATCACTCGGGAATGGGATTGCGAGAATGTGGGTGTGGCCCGGGCTTAAAAGTGCGATAGTGAATTTACTAGATTTTGAGAATTATCATCGTTGTGTCTTAAGTCAGCAACTGCCATGTGGCTATTTCCTTCTATAATGGTGTATTGAGCGACAGTTGCCAATTAGTACCAGAAGAGATGTGTTCAAGATCGCAAACGTTTTTCATTAAAAAAATATATGGGACGAATGCGCAAAGAAAAACTCATTTCATGAATGTTTTAGAGTTATAAAGGATCGGAAACATAATTTACAGAATACTAGTATTTATTTATTAGTTGGTAGATGCATTTGTAAACTAGCTGCAAAGGATTATAGTACTTAACATTTAAGGCTTCGACCGCTGCACACGGATATATCCAACATATACAATTAACTTACTATTGCGTCTGAAATCCTAGCGGATTGAAGGTTTTTGAACGTAATCGATTTATTGAATTTGTTTCCGCAGCCCGTGATATGATCCATTTTTATGAAATAAGTTTTACCTCGTGTAAGCGACTGCTGTTGAATACACAAACAACCGTGATGTCGAAAAAAGGTCTACATAATGAATTACTAACTTTTGACGTAGAAAGCTTAATATTCCATAATTTATATGTGTCTCTGCTTAAATCCTATTTTATACACTGTCTCCTCAATATTGAAGTACATAGTATTTTGCCCATTATACCTACGACGTTATAGAGTTATTACCCAGGTATTATTACTTCCTAATAAATACGCCATTGTTCGAACGGAAATCGTTTCTGTGGCTTTGCGTTTATCACGTTTGTACAGGCATACGCAGCTGCCGCTTTACGCTGAGGTTTCATAATACATTTCCTGATTTAAATTAAGTATTTTAACGTTGACACACATATATTGTCAAATTAAATAAAGACTTTATGCATACGCCTACTATGTATATAAAAAGCACATAATATATAATTTGGCGGTTACTTTCATTTAAAAGTACAAGGGGAAATCTGGTTAAATATTAGTGTGACTAATGTCAGATCCGTTATAGTATAACGGATCTGATAATTATGTGCGAATTTTGTTGTAGTAATTGTAACAATAAAGTTAAAAGCGTTTCGATTGCTATTAAAAGTAAAAGGTATGTTAGTTTAACAATTATGTAAGGATTTAGAACATGATTGCCGCTTCTCCGTTTTGAATAGGTGCGCTTGCACTCAGATTAAAAGAAAATGTCAACACTGCGCTATAATTTCAGTCACTAAGTTGTCGAGCGTATGTACTTGTTTACAAACAGAGTTAGTTTAAAATATTGACTGAAATTGTTAATAAAACCTATAACGTCTGAAAAATATTTTCCTTAACAGATAATATCAGTGCAAGAGTAACAAAAAAAATTGTTAAGGAGGAAATTCAGACAATAAAAAGAGAAAATCAATAGCATAACTCTTCTATTTAGCTGGTATTTATTTCTATGGGTTCCTTAAGTTAACAACAGCAAATTTTTCATGTTATGATAAGTGCGTTGAATACTTAGTGACGAAAATTCCATACCGTAATAAATTGTGGAATTTTGTGAGGTTATTATATTTAGGATCGATCGTAATTATCATCAATAGAAGACAGCGTATGTTGAAGTATGTTTACGTTGTGTTGGTATATTATGTACCTACGCACAGTTTTTACAAAAATAAATATAGCAATAAAAAGGGCTATACTACTCAAAAGTGAGTGTGATTTTTTGTAAATATATATTTGGATATATACATAGGTACCTGTGGGAGACTATGTGGGTACGAATGGCTGGATAGGAAGCTTCTCCTAGTATTCGTTTGGGATAGGCATGTTAATAATTATATTGTCTTATGTTAGATTTCTAGTTAATTAAGCTGTTTTATTTTAGTAAAATATGGTATGCCGTATATAAACGATATGATGATAAAATATTACAAATGCCATTTATTGAACCAGTTTAACGCATTTTTAATGAGATATCGCTGTTACATTACAAACTTGACTGTCGTAGATATGCCTGGATTCTAAACATTCTCATCATCGTCAGCTCATTATTATACGTCCCACCATGGGCACGAGCCTACGTAAATCTTATCAAGTCTCCTTTAATATGTTGCACATTATTACCTCCAATAAGCATGGTGAGGATGCTGAAGACCTTCTCCGGTAGCGTGTTGGCGGAAACATTTCCGAAGCCGACACTCGTGAGTGACGAGCACGTGAAGTAAAAGCTGTGACGTAGCTCTCGCTGTGCGATATGTTGGATTGGCACCTTCAATCGTTCAGCCAGGTTATTGATCTCCTGCGGAAAAAGCATTATGAGCACTCTAACCCGGTCTAGGCTCAAGACTTTCTGTGTTACTTTAGGAACGGATTTGAATCTTAGTAGGAAGTCTTGCACTAATATCCTTGTCTGGGTAGTTTGGTATAAGGGTACATGTTTACTTAATTTTTGGCCTCATCCGATACGTGAATATGTCGTATTGGCTACGGCCGTCCAATTGTCTGGACGCTAGTATCCCATTTACTCCAGAATTAATAATAAATTCAAATTAGGCCACAAAGAACACAGAAAACTGTAATCAATCTATAACTGGTCAAACTTTATTTTACTGAGAAGAACCAGCATGAAACTTAGAACTCTTTTCGAAATGCATCTATAAAAATAAAATAAAGCAAATAGACTACATCATGTAGTTACTAATATTATGTTTATCGTATTGAGATACGTAATGATTGAAGAAAGACCAAGAGATATTAAGATGGCACGGAAAATGTATGTCTTCTGTTATGTCAAAATAGTAAAGGAACATATAATCGGGTTTGGCCCAGAATTGTGTTTATATATAGAAAAGGCATGTGTAGTTAACGCGACATATTTTTCTCGAACATATAACTTTATGGATACCATCTTTTGTACGTCGTATACGACCAAAGTAATAAATAACGTTCCAGAAAATACTTAAGGCTGTATATTCTCTAAATAAATTATGATAAATAACTAATATGCACTGACATTCACACCGCGCAATCTAGCACAAGTTAAGCGAGAAGCTTGCATTACGGGTACTAAACAACTGATAACATACTTATCAATTTTTTTTGTAAATATATTCATAGAAAACATCCAAAGCAATGCAAACAGATATGTTCATGCATACAAATGTTTGTAATGCCCGGGTATCGAACCTGGAACCCTTGGTGTAGTAGCCGACGTCTCAACCATTACACCAATGGCCGTCAATAATAACACAGTAGCAAGTTATCTTAATTTTCATAGAAACCATGTATAATAATAATTAATGTTCAGAATGGGAAACCATTAATAATCGCCATTGAGCTTCCAGGTCAACTGAAGGTACTGATTATTTATAACAGCTGTCAATAATGAATACCGCTCATTGTGTTCAGATTTCTTGCGTAATACAAAGGTAGTAATATCCATATAATAGAAAATGCCCGGTAACTTCTCAAAAATGTTAAAATTCAAAGAAATTAAATACCAAATAAGAACAGTTACATAATCAAGGGTGTTCACACTTTGCATGAACCACACACAATAAACTATATTTAATAAGTATTTTCGTTATACAGCAACCGAAAAACACCATTTCTGTAAATGTATATAATGTATGGATTTCAAGCTACCTCCGGCCCTTGAGATAGAGTGGTGGGCGCGTGGCTCGCGTTGGTTCTGTGAGATGGCCTATGTTCTACAGTAGGACTCTATAGGCTGGTTGAATGATTGACATACGATTATGTAATATCAACATACCATTTATTTCATAAACAGTATTGGGAACTGGGGAACTTTTTCATAAAGGTCAGTGTTTAATAAAATGTTAGGGAGCACTCCAAGCATCGCAACTTTATCAATATAAACGACCAAAAGGGCAATGTTAATATTGATTGTAACGAAAGATATTAAACAGGACAAAGTGGTCTTCGTTAATAATTACATAAAAAATATCAGACATGTAAAATTATTAAATATGTTAAATATTAAGTTCTTTATACTTAACGTTGTTGTTTTCGGTAATATTGTTGAGTTACATAACTTCGCACTTTTCGTGATCGTTAGTTACAATAAGATATTCTATATTTAGGCAATAATGTTTCTAGACTTGGGACTAGATGGCGCTGTGTAAATGTCCGTGGATATGTATTATTTATTTATTACGGCAATACGATTTTGTGATGAAAATTTGAGAACAATGATGATTCAAATAACCAAACTAGTTAACGACCACTGTAGACACTGGCCTTTCCTCACACCATTTCTTTGAGACTCGTAGTAATCTTATCTATATTTTAGCGACCCATGTGGTCAAATGGTATACATGTTCGCTACTACACTAGTGTCCCTTGGTCGCTCCACGTGTGATACATACATATGTAAGCAATAACACATCTGTTCGTATTGTTATAAACGTTATATATTTTAAACGTTTTCTTTAAAATAATTTTATATGTATGTTTAATCCCCGTATAGTACCCATGATATATGCTCGGTTAGGGCTAGATAGCACTGACACAACATTTTTGGCTATTTATTTGTTTAAAACCCAGTAAATATTTTTTCACCAAAACTTACCCAAATCCCAAATCTCGTTGTCGTTCTTATTTTCGATTTCCTTCTCAGCAATGATGAACCATATGCAGGCGAGCCAATGTGCTACCAGCGTGAATGAGAGCATAAGTAGCGTGAGTATCAGCGCCGAGTACTGCGAATACCGGTCCATCTTTTGCAACAACCTCGCAAGCCGCAGCAGCCTTGTAAGCTTAACTAAATGGACGTTTCCGTGCGTGGATTCCTGCTTGAAAAACGAAAAGTAACTCTTCATTATCGACTAACTTTTTATGTACACATTGAGAATCAATTTCAAAGGTTCCAGGTTTAATCCTCGTGTAGGCAACCAAACATTTTTGTAAACGAAAAAATATACTTCTGATTGTATGTAATGTTTTTATTAAGGTAATGACAAAAAACAAGTAATGAACTTTGTGTACTTAGGTTGGTTACTAGTACCAACATCATTATTTAAGTTAGATGCTTAGCTAGGGGCTAGACGGCTCTATGTAAACGTTTTATTTAAATAGTTACACTCCGCTGCCACAATCGACAAAACAAGCCAAGTGAAATAAAAAAATAATTGCAGGTTTTTAATTGATGAAGTTTGAAACATATTTTTCTGTCTTTACACACATACATTATTTATAAATCAAAAGAAGGGCCTAGACCAATGCATTAACGCGCACATCAAAACTCCTGGAAACCAATAAATATGCCTTTTCATTAATAACGCAGCAGGGTATATTTTACGGCAAAATAATCTCAAGCATAAATTTCGCCTAGTGGTTTCATTGGCGAAACCATTAATAATGTTTAATACAATTTAGTATGAATTAACACGCAATAAACACTCGTAATACGATGATTAATTTTAATTACTATTATCAGGTTGAATGTGCGTTATGAACAATGAAACTCGGCAGCTATTATGTTTAACCATTGCAATGCAAGGGGGCCTTCAAGGTTGGAATATATATTTTTTTATAACATAGGTAGGCAAACGAGCATGCGGTTCACCTGATGGAAAGTGTCACCGCCGCCCATGGACATTTGCAACAGCTGAGGTCGCAGGATGAGCTGCCTGCCCTTTATATAAGAAAACGCTCTCTTTTGAAAGATGTCAGGTCATATCGTTCCGGAAACGTTTCCGATGGCAACTGATTCCACAAATTAATCGTACGCGGCAGAAATATCTATCAAAACGAACTGTAGAAGATCTCCAAGTATCCAGATGGTGTGGGTGAAATCTGGAATTCTGCCTCAAAGTACATGAGTGGAATTCAGCCGCAGGAACAAGCCCAAATAACTCGTCAGAAGTAACCCCATGATATATGCGGTAGAGGATACAGAGCGAAGCCACATCTCTACGCAAACCCAAAGGATCAAGCCGATCGGAAAGATCCTGATCATTGATAATTCTAGCCGCTCTTCTCTGAATGCGGTCAAGTGGAAGAAGCTGGTACTGGGTGCCCCGCCAATGAAGCTATTCCATGTGCGGCCGAACTTGCGACTTGTAAAGTTGCAAGCGATGGTCCGGCACGAAATACCGCCTCGACCTGTTAAGCACACACCAGTCGATCTGTTGAGCTTTTTTGAGGCCAACTTGGCTTGGCTCTCCAAATGACCGCAAAATTGAACACTGCTAGAAATAAATTTTGTGAAATAAAATTAACGTTAGCTGTCCGAGTGAAGCTAAACTGACGCTCAGGATTTCAATGGCATCTGGCATCATAAGTTAGGTTTTCTATGATTAATTTGTTTGATAAAATAATATTAATTTACATTACAAATCCAGGTTCAATTTTCCGTTATAGGAAAATGTATAAAGGATTGCAGTAAGACCCGGCCAGGAATGGAACATGAAATTTATCGCGCTCGCGAAAAATAAGCGGAATAATTATGATTATATATTTTTAGTTTTGGTGATTGTGACATGTGCTCTTTTGATACACATGATACGACTGGCTACATAATTTAGTTTTTATACAAAATGTTGTTCTACTGTTAAATTGGTTAGCGTTGTTAACTTACCGCCCCGCTGTATACATCGGATGCGTAAAGTAGGTCAAACGGAAGCGCCGCCAACAGATCTACCACAAACCATGTTCGGATGTAATTAAGAGCTATTAACTTTGAATCGGAGACTACTTCGCCTTTTTTACTCACGAATGTCGTCCGAAAATTAAGCACTATGTCTGTAAACAAATTATTTCATTATAAATAGACTAAAGGAAGTAAAAGAACCACAAACAAAATCCCCTGACATACCAACAATGAAAAGAGCTTCTACGACTACGTCACTGGTCACGCTAATCCGCGGATGGCCTCGGTCAACAAAACTAGCGTTGTAAGGTACCACAACCGCAACGTAAAAAGTCGCGATCAGTATCAGCCAGTCCCAAAACGTTTTGAACACGCCATAATGTGAGATAATAAATTTTGACTTCTTCAGAGCCGACGTTTTATATTCAGGTAGCGGCGGATCCGACGAATGAAGTAGGTTCTGCAAGTTAAACGTCAACATTAATCACTATTACCGAAGTCTAAATTTAATTCCATGCGTTCCCATCTCAACACATGAGAAATGTTAGCAGCGAGCTACTGAGCAAAGTTTGTGTTACAAAGGCTGTATATACATACTTGAAACGCAATATCGCGATGAATTGCAAAATGAGTTTTCTACCAAGCATATACATTAGGTTTACCTTACTAACATTGTTCAGTTTAAGTTTAGTCTTCATCTTATCTGGTTTATAATGTCCTGAAAGCTGGTATAGTACGGCCTAGAACGCCGCCTGCCCATGTTGGCGGGCGATGGCGCTTCGGGGTCAAGATTTCCATTCGGGTCTGGAAGTAGGCAACTAGATTCAGCGCGGAACCGGGCGCCCAAGAGTGCGCTGCGGTACAAATGGGGATAACGCTAGAGTGACCACACCAGCCGACGGCCACCCGGCCCTGTACGCATAAACCACCCTGTTACCATCTTGACATTACCATACATTGAACATCAACAATACTCTACCTTTATCGAGAAAAAGTAATCACACGGCAAGGTATCCTCTTATTAACGAAAAAAGAAAATTCTTGTTTCCCTACCCTATGATAGTAACTGCAATCACTTTGGCGAAAGATTTTTGTGTGTCATAATATCATCGTATAAATATAAGCTTAAACTTTCTAACTAGTCAAACATGCAATAGGATTTCTCTTGGGTTTTAAGAGGACACCTTGCCATACAAAAGGATAATGTGACACCAAATCGAACTTAAAACAAATATTAATTTTTGATATGTGATTTTTATAATAATTTAAAAAAACATTCACTGATACTACTATCAACGCTTTTTATTGGTGGCAAAGTTTAAATATGCATCTCGTATCGATTTGGTGTGGTATTATAGTTATGTCGCCAGTTAAGCGAAATATTGAAAAGCCTACCTACAACTTAGCTATTACAAAGGAATAAAAGTAATTAAATAAAAATATCAATAAGGAAAATGATTTTCGAGCTACTGTACTGGTTTTCATTCCTAAAACAAACTTCATACTTTGGATAAAATACAAATGTACTGTGCCAATGAATATCTATCAATAGAGAATTATTTAGTGTGACATAATTAAAGTTGAAAAAGATTTTAAAACCATATTTCAATGAAACAGACCATGACAACTTTACGGCCAATAAAAAATGAAATATGTGCTTTAAATAAATTTTCATCAGCGGCGAGTTTTATGATGGCTAAGGTTGGGATTAGCATAAAACATTTGTAAAATATAAATTATTGTCATGCAACACCATCAATCTAAGAACTTCATGCATTCTTCCAGTTTTAGAATGAGCAAACAGGTGCGATTAATAATATATATTTTTCAAAAATTTATGCAACTAGAAGTCTTAAAAATTCGCGTTAGATTAAGATAAGCGAGAAAGTGAAAAGAAATCTATTTAAGAAATACAATAATTCTTAGCTTACAGGCCAGCCTAACGAATACACGATCGCATCGGAAAATGTATAGGTACTAGTCGTACTGTATTTGCATATCATTATGCGCATCACGAATGGACGCGATAGCTATTTACACAAATATTAAACACAATAAATTAAATGCCAACATTTGATACTAGTATTTGCAGCGGTAGTGGCAGCCAACAATATCGAACGAGCAAAAACTGGCGACATGTAGTCGATTTGTTTGTTGTTATGTTTTGGCAAGCAAGTCCAGAAAGACAGGGTGGTTTTTATACTTTACAGAAATAATTAAATTTGGATGAGTATTTGCATTAAAAAGACAGTGTTCAGTAATGGTGAATCGAAAAATATAAAAGTAAAAGAATATTTTGTTGAATACCAACATTTGTTGAAGTCTCGTATGGCTCGAGCCCTAGTTACAATTTAGTTTACAAAAAACTTAATTAATATATTGTGTAGAAACATAAGAGTGTCATCGAGTATGTCACGTATATGAGTTAAGAGTTTTTCTAGAAAGTTCTAAGGCGTCTAATGACGTCTAGCTACAGACTAATTTTCAATGCTACTATAACAGTACAAACACTCGTAAAGGAACTTTACCGTGCGGTGATGCTCGCAACTCGCTACGGCCAACTGGGAGCTACAGGAGCTCAATCTAACGCTATCAACCGTATAGAGGTACCTATAGCGCTAAAATAACGTGCTTAGTATGAGTTATCTTCACAAATGCATAACCTTCAACATCCTCACTCAAGTCAACAAGTTAATATGTCGCTTCAAAGCAACCTTACAATATACATCGGGTACTTATAATTATAAATTGTTTACAACGCAATATTCTTTATAAGAGCTTCAAGTATCGTATCTTCGCCGAAAAGGAGTACTTACCGCTGTCAAACTCTTCGTTAGTGTTCATGGCGGCCATCTTGGTGTTGGTAATATCCTTGAACGAAGCAAGGAACAAAACCACTTCACGTTTCTCATTCTTAATTGGGACGATGTCGAGCAAGCACCAGAATGGAGTACCTGCGAATTTTAATTATATAATTTCGCACCAGCCAGAGCCCAATAGCACGATTGCGTGACTTTGCATGAACTTTTCTTAATTGTTTTCAGAATAAGTGTTAAGGCATCGGTGAATCTCTAATTAAAACATGTTAATTATTCTCTTGTGAAGCAGTGGTCGTAGCCCGGCGTTCGCTTTCCAGGAGGCAGTAAATACTCGGTGACGACAAACAGCTGTGTGCTTGTAAAAGTTTAATTTTGGCGAATGGAATCGTAAACCTCCTATTGGATTTTGTTTACGATTGTACTGAGGGCGCTGCTTTTAGCATCGCTGACCGCTTGGACTGGTATTAATTTAATTGTGCATTAATGTCTTGGTTTTTATTTTACTTTAAAATACGAGAGTATGTTATCCCTAAAATGTTGGTAAGGGTTAGCAACAAAGGACAAATCTTTGTGGTGTGCCATTAGAGAGACCTAAGTTCTACAGTGGACAGAAGTAGGTTGATGATAGAGTATTGTGATACTCTTTCTGAACAATATACCTAAATTAAGTAATTTGATGCAATAAGAGTGTCGGTGACTCAATGGTGTGGACTGTTGCTTTCCGATCTGGAGGGCGCAGGTTCAAATCCCGCCACATAACAATGTACCTTCGATTTTTTGAAATTATATGTACGTTATCCAACGCTCTTACGGTGAAGGAAACATCGTGAGGAAACCACCGACATTTTAAGGTTTTGCGTGAAATCAGCCAATCTGCACTGGGTCGCGTGGACGATTAAGGCCTTTATAGCCTATACGAGTGCCCTCGGTGGGGACGTTTAATGAGTTGATGATGATGATGCACTAATACTTTTTACAAACAAAGGATTGTCTTCTGATTTACTCTTAGCAAATTTTAAGCATTCCTTACACTTTAAACAGAATCGACAACAGTTTTTTTAAACAGACAGCGTTTGAGTCACCTTCCATCTTATTTATTTAATATAGAGGTATTTGAAATAGCGAACGAAGATAATTCACGAACCGTCCATGGTCCTCTTAAAGATAAACAACAGTGTACACTCAAGAGAAAAGGTTCGCAATTTTACAAATTGATTTCCGGGTCTGACCAATTCAAATAGCCCTCCTTTGAAGTGAAATTAAAAATATAGGGCCTTTCAATTCACATATAATATGGTTTTGATTAATGAACGTGTAAATACGAGGACAGCAAGCATACGTTGTGTGTATATTCACGGAATAATGAACGAGTATTTGTACGCAGTTAGAGTCAAGATCTTTGTCGGCAATTATTTACATTCTTATTTGTTTTATGTGAGTATCAATATTTAAATGATCAAGAGATCGTTTTATATGGGTGCTACAAAAAGGGATGTACCCGAATAAAATATATATACATCCACAAAAAATATTTAAAGCGAGTCATTAATTATTATTAAAAGCGTGGTAATATCCACTTTAAAGTAACATTTTTGGGTAGTTAAATTTCTCTCACTCAGCCTTCATAAAAAAAAGCGTGAATGCCGCTCGATTGATATGCGAGATAGTATTCGATTATTCATTAATTTTCTACGACAGCATACGAGGATACGTTTGTAATAGTTGGGATCGGTATCAGACTACCAGAGTACCAACGCCGACTTCAAATTACTCATAGTCACAATTAGGCAGCAAGCAAGATGGCCACTTTTTCGAGATCACAGGTGGTAGCATTCCTACCACTCAATATCAGATGGGCAGACTGCAAGATTTATAACTTATTTCATTTCAAATATGATGATAGTATACGAGTGCACTTGATTTTTCCCTTATTTAACCCATGAAATTTTTGCGGAACACAAGCCAGTCCACTGCTTGAATTGGGCTTTTATAATGTTTAAGATTTTATGTCTAAAACACGCTATCACGCTGATGTGCTGGCTCAAGCCAATTTAATGTCAGCGAGGACAAAACTCGAAAACACGATGCAATATTATATAAACATACCATTTTTCTTATAGAATATGAGCTCAAGCTTGAGCTCGTGCTTTGAGTCGAGGGCGGCGTCGATCTCGTGGCGGTGCTCTTCGCGTGTGTCTGGGCCATGAAGGAATTTGCACGCGCAGCCCTTCTGCATGATGTGCGCGCGCCCAGCCCGTCAGCTCGCAGAACCCGTCTGAGCAGTACACGATCGGGTACGCTGGCACTTGAGCATTGCCCAACACGAAGTTGCTGTCTGTTGACAAAAAAGAAGAAAAAGTTAATTCGAAATTCAACTGCATTACCAAACATGTAGTTGCTGTCTGTTGACAAAAAAAAAGTTAATTATAAATTTAATACAAAAGGAGGTTTTTCGTAACTAAGACATAAAAAAATATATGTTTAAATCTGGGGCACAGCAGTGCCCGCAAAGTCGAGCGCGAAGCAAACACTGCCGTACCATCCTTTACAGGATCCATTTCGCCTCATTTTCAGGCCCCAATTTGAGAACCTTTGGATAATACCAGAGCGCTGAAATTTTCGTCATCTAGTAAGATAAAATATCCAAAATTTCAAGTCCGACGTTAAGCGAAAGCAAAGTTTCGTATTTTGACAGATAGACACTCACTCACTCATGATCATCAAAATAGAACTAGTACTTCCCATTAATTCAGAAAGTTGAAATTCGGTACAGAGTTAGGGTTTAATGGCAACATAAAGGGAAAACTATAAAACTTGGATAATCGAAGATCTGGTGTACCTGGTGACCCTGCTTAGATAACAAAATCATCAAAATGGAACATCGAACATCGAACGCTTCATCCGATGTCAAAAATCGGGGAGCACGGTAGTGCCCCGCCAAGTCGAGCGCGCTAGACTAATACAAACAGACATGTTCATGCACACAAATATTTGCAGGTACTGCCGGGATCGAACCCGGAACCCTTGTGTAGTAGCCGAAGTTTCAACCATTACACTCAATGGGTTGTCCAAAATTCCTTTCAAGTCTCTATAAAAAGGAGTGAATCCCACCAAAAACATTCTGTAAAAATCTAGCCAAGTCTCGATGGAGCTGCTTGATTATCTCTAAAAAGTAATGAATCAAGACAAAGACGTGCCAAGTCTAAGGTTCTTTACTACGATTATTATTATTATGGTTAATGTGTGTGACTTGGCCGTTGAACATTCTTTATACATTAGTGGCTTTATGAAGCCTACAATCGACGGGTTATTGAATCACCGTTTTCCAAGTAGCAAATTTGTATCGTCAATAAGTAGCGGTTCTGGCGACAGAATAGTGCAATGGTATCATGGAGC
>PQWD01008192.1:0-126638 GCA_019425675.1 Leucinodes orbonalis
AACAGATAGCTAACTTGTTTGGGACAATTTAACATTAAGCGACTTTAAAGCGGTGAGCGGGCAGAGTTCGGTCGATGTTGGGGCTAGTCATGTAACGGTCACATGACTCGATTTCTAGTAAGGAAGTGAAGAAATTTTCAAGTCATGAACGGGGGAAGTCACCGGGACATGACGGCCTGAGTGTCGAGACTTGAGGTTGGCGGGCGTGCACTTGCCTAGGGTGCTGGCTATGTATATTCTTTGTGTATTAGCCACTCGTATTTGCCATCTGAATGTATAAAACATAGGTGCCGGTGGTCAAGAATAGAACAGGAGATATAGCAGATAAAAATAATTATAGACCTATATCTCTGGCACGATTATTGCTAAAGTTTTGGATAGGCTTCTAGATAAACATTTGAGCTGAACCTACAGCTTCACGATGCACAATTTGGGTTTAAACCGGGGCTTTCTACGGAGAGTGCTATTCTCAGCCTTAAGCACACGGTACGCTATTATGTGGATAGGCGGACACGGTGTATGCGTGCTTTCTCGACTGTCGAGGGCTTTTGACACGGTATGTTATGACTATTGTGGACTAAGCTTAGACAAACCAAGTTGCCAGGGGACTTATGTTCTGTTCTGAGTACTGGTACTCTCACCAAGTTAATTACATCAAATGGGGGACCTGTCTGTCTGATTCATATGGTTGGAGTGTGGTGTAAGACAGGGAGGTATTACTCTCCCAAGCTGTTTAACCTTTATGTAAACGGCTGATAGAGGGCCTCAGTGGCTTACCAGTTGGTTGCAAAATTGATGGAGTTAGCATTAATAACTTGATGCCGATGACATGGTGCTGCTGCGCCTTCTATCAGAGCCTTAGAGATATGTTGACGTACTGTGAGGCTTATGCTGCGAGTCATGGCTGCAGTATAATGCTATAAAGAGTCAGTTTATGGTTTTCTGTCCGGGAGGTAAAAGCCCAATGTCTGTGCCACACTTGTGTTGAGTGGTAAGGTACTTAGCAGAGTTGTTAAGTTTAAGTATCTGGACATGTGCTTGCCGATAACTTAAAGATGAAAGATATAGAGAGGGAGCGAAGGGCGTTGACGGTGAGGGGAATATGTTGGTCCGCAGATTTGCTCGCTGCTCCAAGGAAGTAAAAATAATGCTCTTCAAATCATTTTGTCAAACTTTTTACACGAGAGTCTGTGGTTCACTTATACTAAAGGAACGTCAATACCCTTCGCGTCCAATATAATAACGCCTTTAGGATGTTGTTGGGTCTCCCGCGTTTCTGCAGTGCATTAGTATGTTCGCAGATGCACGAGTAGATGGATTTGCCGCCTGCTTAAGAAAAAGAGTAGCCTCACTGATAAGCAGAGTGCGTGGAGTCCCAACACCATTCTAAGGGCCATTGCTGATAAGTATGATGGGGTGATGTATAAACACTCCATCAAAATATTTACGCAATAATATATTTTTAAACTTTTTGCTTAAACTAACATAGATATAAGTGATTTCACAGATTTTGTTTACTAACATTTTATGGATTTTGCATTTATCTGAAATAAAGAACTATTATTATTATTATTATTATTAAAATAAATCAACTATAATAAAAATTTAGTAATGGCAAAGTACCTACGTTTTCTTATAGTGTCATGTAGTCTTTGAAATCAATCGATGACCCAGTGGCCAAATAATTGAATGCTTTTATTAGTTTCTGTTCGAGACTATGAGTTATAGAAATTCAACTTAGGCTGCAATGATTATTAATGATGGTATAAAATGAATGCGTGTGAGTATGCATCAGTGCCTCGTATAAATACTACAGGATTTAGGTCCCTCTGTCAGTCGAGAATGACTTTGGTGTAGAATCGAACAAGATAGGTTAAAATTTTTCACATTCCTCGATACTCAGATAAAGTTCAGATTAAACAGCTAGAGCTTCTTTAATGACAATGCACCCTATTCAAACTATAAACAGTATTAAACAAAGGCATAAGTTCTACTTAAGTTATAGGTACCATACAAATTAATTACTAAGTAAACGGAGTTGTGTCGCCAATGCATAGAGTTTCACAACTAAACCGCCCGAGCGTGAACCTATGATAATTCCATTACAAACTGTAATATTATATACAGATTTATTAAAATAGTTAAACCTTTTGTGAAACATTTTAATAGTGCGTTTTAGAATTTGCTTTTTGTTAATTTATAAATGATACATAAAGTAAAAAGCCTAGATGCGACTGTAGCATAGGCAATAATAAACATTCCTATATGACATAAGAATCAAAATTTAAGAAGCGACGATTTTGTCTGATTGCTTTTTTACATATAAAAATGCCCTGTGTATTGCAAAAGTACATGGCGACAGCGTCATTTACCATCAGATGAGCCGTCTATCCTATGAAAAAACATATTAAGAGTAAGTTTATATTATTAGTTTATGCCATATTTACCACGCTTGGCAAAGTCTGTTACATTTTCAAGGTATTATGTATTTCAAATAAAAACAAAGCACGCACGTTCTCTCTAGTTCAGTACACATTGTACCTGAATTACCGGGTATAAGAGACTAACTATGTTGTCTCGGTGATGGGTGCACTGCGGCGTTGATTGCACATTGATAACTGTCTATTAGTCGTTAGTCCATCAGGTGAGCGTCTTGACCATTCTGTACACTTTGTAAAATAAGCCTATTTATGTAGTACCGAGTATCTGCCACATGAGCTTTGATCTTATTGATTTGATCTTTGAATTGAGTTTTACGCTGACGTACTTGTAATAGAAGTCTCGTTTGGGCAAACTGAATTAAGGCCTAATAAAGTGGCGGGTCATTTCGCGTAACTTTCGCAATTCGCAGCTGGACCACTCAAGTGTGAAGCGAGATAATTCCGCTCTTAACGAATGCCGATTGTTGCTTTCAATTTTTAAATCTAGGATTTTATTTTACGATATGGTGTTTTCAATTAACCACGTCATCATATATCAGACACGGGACAGGGAGTCGTTAGTTTAATAGGTGAATCGGAAAACAATTTGACCTAGGTTACTGAATAAAATTAAAATTACTTTTTGAACGAAAATCGTCTGCCATCAACGTTCTAACATATACATATGCTATGATTGTTGCACAAACATAATAAGATGCGATAATGAAGCTAAGAAACATAAAAGCTTCAACATGAATTTAAGTTTGCAAAATGTGTATATTTTTACAAAAGGGGCTCATGCATTGAGGCGAAAAAGGTCTTAAATAATTAAATAATATATTAAGTGAAAAATTAAAGTAGTAAACTGACAAGATATACAACGAACAAAAGAAAATAATGTTAAAAAATATGGCGGCGTTGGTTAACTGTTTCAATGTGCCCATAGAAATATGTTTGATATAATATTGAAACTCATTATAAAGCTTCCAATACTATCGCTTTTGTAGCCAAACGTTATAAGAAACTGAATTTTAGTCGAACCTCATTTGTGGATTTCTTATCACTTTGGATAACTTCAGTCGATTTAACAATTACAAGCCAGTTCTCTCTAAATGGTTTATTTGAATTCAGTGATAGATTAAGGAAATCGCCCTGCGGAATTAAAGGTTTTCATTATTATTGAAATACAAGTAAAGGGTGATTATTTTGAAGTCACCAACTATACCATGAGTATACACACACGTAATCTATGTAACTGTAAACAGTACCTACATTTGCTACATATTTGTTAATTAATAAATGGTGATGGTGTATATGTAGTCTGGGCAGATTAAAATGTAATTGTCACGAACCTAAATAATAATTAATGGTTTAAAAAAATCCTTGTTTTAAACATTCAGGAGAAACCAGGTATAATCATTTAAGAAAATTAATCTTTTATACTACTATCTCCAATTTGCTTGCTAAGCTTAGAAATTTTGGTAGATCCTTCGACTCCATTGGATAGGCCTTAAGAAAGTACCGCTGTGAACTTTTGTTAGTTAAACAATTACAATTGGAACACAGTAACAAAAACCTGGAGGGTTAAACCAGTAATATTACTGTAATACTTCTTAAGAAATGGCGGTATAGCTCCTGTTCTAATATTCTTATTGAATAAGATTTTAATCGCCTACATACCCCGTTTCAGATACACGTAGACAGTGAAAGATACTGAAAACGCTACAAATGGTACGAGATAAACAAATTGTATCCATTTCCAAGCGTTATTTACATTTGAAACTGAAACGTGACAGGCGTACTGTCCATGTGATAGGATGTAAGCGATTACCGGGTAGAAGAGACCTAACATCTGTTGTCTCTGGTGTCGGGCGCAGTGCGGCATTGATGGAGGATAATAACTGTCTATCAGTTGTTGGTCTCCTTCAATGCCGCTCTGTCATGGTCAGGTGTATCACTTACCATATTGACCATCCTGTACACTTTAACATAAATAATAATATTCTTAATTTGCTGCAGCTTTATGAGCCGTGTGGTGACGACGGATTACAGTTGTCACCACCCTTCACCAGAGTAATCTTTCAGCGGGTGCTGGTACAAGCCACTGAGAGAAAAATATTCTCAAGAGAATGGAGAACTTACCTCCAACCCACCTGACTGTGTGTTTTAAAAGTATAATGGTTTAACTACAGTGATAACAATAGCGCTTCAAACTTTGTCGGAGATCAAGTTATTGTAAATGCCTATATTTTGAAATAAGTCTACATTTGGAAAGCTCGTAGCATTTTGTTTGTATGTAAATATGAACCGCAGAAAACTATGAATTTTTTAAAACCATTTTCAAAATACACGTCTTTCATTCAAAAATACTTAAGTTGAATGCCTTTAGTTTAATTGATATTTGTGATGCAATCCCCTTCAGTCTTAGATTCATTTCACTCGAGTTATTTACCTAGTTTAAATGAAGTGTAAGTAAGTTCTTCGGTTCGCATTCGCTGTAAGAGTTTGTTTCACTTCAATTATAAACAGAACAAGCTACTACAATATTTTATATAAGCATAATCATAAAATATCTAAAAATATCCGATTACACACTTGCATCGGCCTGTCCACAGTAGACTCATTCAGCTAAGGTAAAGTAGGTCATATACAACCATATTATGATGATATCATAGTGTCTGTAAGAAATACAATTAAAATGATTTTATTCGCTAGAGAATTAAAGTTACCCATATAGATCGTCAGATTCACGGCAGATCTTGGTGGCTTAATGAGTATCGCGAAGTACCCGGCCATGTGGCGAAAAATGGGAGAGACTTATGTCAGTGTCAGTGCAGAGCCGTGGATTGCAATAGGTTGAAGAGAGAGATAGGAGAATAGGTACTTTTAAATTGGAATTCTAGCAATGAATGGTATTGTTCAAAACATTAAAATCAATAAACAATAACTCGCTTTTCAGAGGAAAAAGATTTGATCTTATAACTTGCACAGCGTATTCCTGGCCACAGACAATAACGCTACGTCCGCGGCGTCAGGACAATAGCCTACGTGCCTCATATACCATGTACACGCATTGTACGGGCACTGGAGGTATCGCTTTTGTCGCACACGCAAATTTCAAAGTTAATTCTCAGTTACAACATGGTAATTCTAAATCTTTAGAAGCGATCAATACAAGGTGGTAGACTCGGTACTGAGTCGTCTAGGTAGGTACCACCGCACTGCCAGATATCATCCCGTGAAACAGGAGTATTATGCACTTTTGTGTTTCGGGATGAGGGCACTGTAGCTAGTGAAATTACTGGGTATAGGAGATCTAACATCTGTTGTCTCGGGTGATGGGCGCAGTGCGGCAATGATGGAGGATAATAACTGTCTATCAGTTGTTGGTCTCCTTTAATGCCGTTCTGTCATGGTCTGGCGTAACACTTACCACCAGGTGAGCGTCCAGACCGTCCTGTACACTTATAACATAAAAAAAAATCTGTACATTGCATAAACACATAAATCGGCTGCTGTAACAACCTGGTTATGCTCATGAAACTATAGAAGGTGTCATTTCTGTAAGTACATGGAATATGCATAAAACATCCTAGAGTCACTCAATAAATAGGTACCAAAAAAAGGATTTTTTTTAATTTTATGTTTGCACGAATTGCATTTATAAACTACCGGCTGGGATTATGCATGGCATTGTTGCTGTTAAGATAGGTCTCTGTAGATATACAGGATTCCATAATGATCTGAATACCATACACGAAACCTTGACGTCCGGTTTATTAACAAAATAAAAAAATAAGTTTATGAATTAAATACTATAAAGACAATATTTTGTTACGAAATGATACTTTAAGAGAGAGAATAACGTAACCGTATACCTTTTGTGTAATAGATATTTTAGCGTCAATAAAAATAACAACACCAAGGACGCTAGTGACGCGGAAAAATTGACTGTGACATTACACGAATGGCCTACGCAAAAACAGCGGAATAATTTAGAAACCGGTAAAGTAATTGGTAAAAGGTATAAGTTTTCTTTATTGGCTTTAACTAATTCTTCAATTTTCTTGAGAACAATGCCAAAGAAAATTACCTGGACTCCTCATCCAGCCTCCACCAGCAACTTTTCGCAAGTCGTGTTCATATATTCCACTTATAATGAGTTACGTCATTAGAATATTAATATTATTATTGTCACGATGCCTTACTACTTCAGACATACTTCAGACAGGTCCTGATATTTGCTGTCGCTTAAAATACATGAGTAATCACCTAATAATTATAGTGGCATACTTGCTGAATTCGGTATTCTCCACCGTTCGCAATAAAAACCAAACCTTATTTTCATAAAAGTGCACTTAATTTTACATGTCGTTTCATTGATCACTTTTGTTTATTTGCAATATTGTATTTTTAAATACACTGAAACCAATAAATATTAGGTCAATTGATGTTAGTGAGCAATGACGTCACGTTTCAATAATCTCATAATAAAAAAAATTTGGAAACGTTCCTTTTTGACAGTTCATAAAAAGTGCGTCAACGATTAGTGGTGTCAAATACTCAATTTAAATGTGTCAATCTTGTGTCACATTATTTGTATTTAACTCTTCAGTATGATATGTATCAGACTGGAAGCTATGTAGCTTCCTATAGTACCTGTCAAGGATAAGAAATTGTTACAATTCATACACTGGGTCCTGAGCAGAGTTCACGGGACTAAAAAAGAAACGTAGGTCGACCCTCAAACAGATGGACCGAAAACTTGATTAAGGTGACAGGCAGTCAATAGATGTTAACTGCTAGGGATCGATCAGCGTAGATATTCAAAGCAAAATCTGTCTAACTGGCATATAGTTATGGGATACAATTATATACATATTGTATATATAAAAGGATAAGTATGTTTAGCGGAGGACCGGGATATCTGGCGCAAAATGGGGGAGACCTATGTCCAGCAGTGGACTGCGATAGGAATAGAAGTATTTTTTTTTATGGTTTAGTACCCATACTACAGACTTCGCGCTTTCTTTGTGGCAAGACGGCGCTATGTGAATGTTAGTGGATATTTATCATAATGTATTCAAAATCCTTAAGATTTACGGGCCAAATAGTGGCCCGGTCTTTTGGAAGGCATGTGTAGGGCCGAAGTCAACAGCACAAAGGGCCTTTGTTGAATGTTTATTCTTTGTATGTGTTACAAGTGGAGGATGTAATGTAAAGATTTGTAAATATATGGAAACTACGATACTCCGCTATGGAATTGGGTTTTGGTGGATATCTGGGTTATGGGAGAGACTATGGACGCCTGCCATTGAACTAGTCTCAAAGTAAAATAGCGACATATGCTCCTGGCCGCGGATGGATGGGCCACTAATAGTCGCCTGTAGTGGCTCGAATTATGAGCGCAAGCGGCTAGGGGTGTCGAGATGTGAACAGTGTACAACGCTTTCTGCAGGCAAACTGCACCAACCACCAAAAGTGAATTATATTGTTTCAATATTATAGATTATATCCTACGAATAAATTAGTTAACACGGCGTGGTTGGCCAACGATCATCAACGACCTTAAAAGTTATATTAAGATTTTAAAGAGTATAAAAAAAGGTTATAGATACTCTTTTAAATAAATGAGATACCAATAAGACAGACTGCATTATAGGTGACATTAGACTGGGTGACTTTTTGACACTAGTGATAATGAGACGTAGTAGACGTTTTATCTAAGTGCTAATCTTAATTTCGTCAAATTTTTACACGACAAAATATAACTCAGACAACATAAAACATCGACATGGCTCAATTTCGACAATACATTAGATAGACATGTCATCACTCCGATACTACTTTACTCCGACACAATGTTTGTTCGACATGACTTTACTAGGAAATTACGCGAGTTCGACAGTAGTCCACTACGACAATGATTCTACACCGACATGGGGTTACTTTGACTTACGCTATTCAGACACGCTAAGCGTTGACACTATGTGAGATAGATACTTAATAATAATAATAATAAAAATCTTTATTTTCTCATCACAAACAAACATATACAATATACAGTTTAAATCATAACATTAATTGACCATTTTATGTTTGTGTGAGACTGACGCCCGTAATAGGTATTTGCATACCTGTTGTACAGGTCATCAGGCCCCACCATCACGGAATTGAAACAATAATAATTATGTTACAGGAGTATAAAGTTTGTCTGAAAAAAATGGTAAAATATAACTAACTGCTAATTATAATCAAAATACAAAAGAACAAATGAAAGCTATCTGTACAAAATAAAAGTACATAAAATTTGTTATTGAAGTGTCTGTTTTTTCATCGGTATGTGTATCGATAGTGCGAGAGTACATGTGAATGTGTGTGTGTAATTATGTGTAGGTATGGAAGTAATATTCAGTTTCATCTTAGTGTAGTCATCACACTACTAGAATTGTTAGATCACCAGCAATTTTCCTGATTCTTGCCCCACCCTCAGCCCAGAACAGAGCTATACCAAAATATAACTGTTATGGAAGAAAAATAGGTGTGATTAACATAGTTTCTATTAGGCGAGCTACAAACAAGTAACTTTCTAGAAATGTGTGATAGAAAATTCAGATTAGTGTCCATATACAAATTGATGAGGTGATCCTTTTTATTTTATATTATATCTTTATTAATCTTAAATATAATTGTAAGTGATCACGTATAAACTTACAAAAGCTTTTATGGAGCGTCTAAACTTACGAAGAATCGGCAAATTTTATTTTAACTTCTCATCTCAATTAGCCGGCTGTCAGAGCCATTTCAAACGACCTTTCGCCAAACATGATACCGGGATGTTGAGGAAGTATTCCGTTGAGCCCCTTTCCACTTCATTTTGTACAAAGTTAATTTCCAACGAAATAAATTGTAAAGGAAAACTGGAGTTCGACCAATTTATCAGTACCCTCATACCGGAGTGCTTGTGAATTGTTCGCGAAAATGCATTTATTTTACTGGTTTACACTTCACCTTGGATTTATTATACAATCGTATTTTGTAATGTGCATAACCATTCGTTACTGTAAACTGCTCAAAATAATTATACTATGAAATAAATATAAATAAATTATATTATTACGATGGTGTATACTGTCAAAATGTATTTTGTTAAGGAGCAACGCTTAATTGTTATCTTATTCAGTAACGTTAGTAAACACCTATACGATTTTATTTATTTGGTCATATTTTGGCTTTGCGTTTGACCTTAGGCTTTAGTTTTAGCAATCATTCATAGATGTGCTCATTCTTGCAGTATGCAAATTTATCTAGCGCTTTTTCAATATTGATTTTATTTGGCATTGATTTAAAGTACTATAAATCCACGGACTCCTTAGATAATTTAAACTCACGACCTATTAATATCCGAATGGATACCCTGATAGTTTTGATCGATGTTGCCAGTATCAGTATTATAAACTATCTTTTTTGTAACCCCAACTGACATTGACCTTACGAACGAATTAATACAGATACAGTGAAAAGTCACGATAATATCAACTTACAATACCATTAGATAACAAACAATTTAAATACTTGCGTTCCCAGACGGCAAAAGCAAACTGAGCTCGACAGCCTAAGCAAACATAATAATCCTAAAGTAGATATGACGAGCGTTAAGGCCGATTACAATAATTCACTCAGTGGGACGAGCTGCTGGCATGACAAATATTGTTGTATCGAACTTTGTCCGTTAGCCCGTAGAGTCTAATGAACCTTTTGAGTGACACATAGTAAACTAACAGGGGATATGCCGGTAAATAATCAATTTACATATTATATACATAGTAGACTTACAAAGACCGATAAATACTTAATCTACATAGCTGGAACCAACATAACCCTCGACTTGGGTAATCCTTTCACAATTTGTAAGGGGTGAGAAGGTAGCAGATTTTTGCTTGATTGCTTGATACATGCAAAAAATATTTAAATCACAAAATATTCTTATTTTAGCAAAGAAATTCTATTTCTTAGTTTTAACAGTTTGTATACAATGATACACTATTTGATTATCTTTCTAAATAGTATTTTATTTTATTTATTTTTATTTTATTAATTTGGAAACTCAACAGCATTTTTAACAATCATGTCCTTAAACTATTAATGTAAACACTTAGCTAATAAAAGAGTTTCACTATATACTACTATAAATTAATATCTCGATATGAACAATACACAATTTTGTTTTTTTTATATTAGTCGATGTAATTAAAACATCGCAAATTATATTGACCAGATTTAACCAAATCGTGTTGCATCTTTATCCGAATTCTAAAGCTAATTCGCAGTTATCACTAACATAGTTAGTATCCCACCCAGCCATATCACAAGCGCCCGTAATCTTCATAAAATGACGTCCCAAATCTGAGTTTATTGTTTCAAACGCTATTATTAAAGAGATTAGATGGGTCTGCAAGTGGATCGTGGGGAAATTTCAATTTGCAGACTGTATACCCTACATTTAAGAGGCACATTTTGCCTGTGACACATTAAATAGAGTATCATTGTCTCACGTAATCGAATCGAATCTTTTTTTGTGGCTGCGTTATGTAGGAGCGTTTGCTGTTAAGTCTCGATTGTGGTCTCGATGTTTCGTTTCGGTTAAAAGACTGGCTTAGTATTACACGTTATGTAGATTAAAAATAAAGATACTAAAAGCTCTAATATTAATGTTACCAAGTCTTATAGAAAACTATTATTGCTTTTGATAAAAGGATAATATATAAAATGTTATGTAATGTAGGATACATTTTTCAAATTCTTAATTGGGTTTTAAAAATTTGACCTATGAGATACGCATCCAAATCAATCCTCATTAAAAATGTATGCCTTTTTGAATTATTAGTCAAATTATTGAATAGGTACAAAAACTTGCCAGTTTTTCAGGAACAAAACCTTAACATCCATTATATTGCTTGCATTCCTGCTAAAATAAACAGATCAGAATGAATCCGATGCATTTTAAATCTAAAGCTCTGCAGCACTTGAAAAACAATTTTCCATACCTTAGCGTGTCAATATTAGTTCAAATGTATCGACGGGTCCAACGCTCGATGTAAACTAGATTCCGATGTTTACCGCGATGTTTGCCCGGGGTGTTGCCGACGGATGTCAGCCGATTGCTGATGCGATGAGTCTGTTTGCCGTATTTGTAATTCGATCAGGTGTTATTTAACACCTGAATTTGGTCAATTGTTATGCGTGTGGCATGCCGTTAAACTAACCTCACATCTAAATTTAGTTTACACGTGTATGAGGATGTAAGTATATAAATAATCAGATGGCCTTTTATTTTTACAAACGCGGATGACAAAAATGTTATTATTTCTATTTATAATAATCATCATGATAGATGAGATATTGGCTTAGAATCATATTGTTAAGTATTTACAGACCTTTATTCACTTCAATGAAAATGCTTACCATATTGACTGAATTGACGGATGGAGCGGAAATAAGAAATGAAGCCCAAGGAGTAAATTATAACTGTGGGCAGATGCTGAGGCATTCTTTTTAATTTATTTTTCTCTATAAACATCACCAGAAGTATGAACAATCGAAAACGATGCGACAAAACTGCAAAATTGCTCTGTGCGATAAGGCCGCCCATTGTACCTACTTGATTATTATTATTATTTTTTATTTTTTGATTGCGTTGAGTGCAATAAAGAATTGAATAAATAAATAAATAAACTTTGGTATTCCATTTTTTAAAATACACAAAACACAAACTTGCCTGTCTGACTTTCCCCACCTCAAAATCAATAAGCGAATGCCAAATCTAATCACAATCAGGTGCTGTCTTCAAAAGTTCGAAAGTGGAATTACTTGCGAATCCTCGAATAAGTTTGGTGCGGTAAATAAATAAAAAAGGGGAAAAGTGAAGCCTTATACCACATATATTATTATTTACAGTATAGCCAATATTTTCAAATAAATCTCACTTTTCGGTTACTTTAAATTTAAGTAAATTAAATTTGATTTCAAGGAAAAGGTTTCAACTCGCTAGTCATACTACTACTGTAGATATAATCTAGAGCGCTATAGTTTCTATTACAAAAAGATGCGAGAGTAAGATC
The DNA here is from genome assembly GCA_019425675.1 of Leucinodes orbonalis. Lineage (NCBI taxonomy): Eukaryota > Metazoa > Arthropoda > Insecta > Lepidoptera > Crambidae > Leucinodes > Leucinodes orbonalis. The sequence continues at coordinate 12,542 of PQWD01008192.1, forward strand.
ACTGTAGCATTTATACTCAATTTTATTTTACAAGCTTTTTTCTTCTTAGCGTGTTAATGGTATATTCATAATCAAACTATTAAAGCCGTTGTCTACAACTGTCAGCTTTGTGAATTCCAAAAATCCGACATTATTTAAAGTGCTACGACGATGCTATCCAAACACACGAAACAATTACTATACCTAGACGACCCATTTGGTGTAATGGTTGAGATGTCGGTAATTACACCAAGGGTTCTGGGCTCGATCCCCGGGCAGTATAAACATTTGTGTGCATGAACATGTGTGTTTGTATTGGTCTGGGTATTTTCTGTGTATAATATGTATATATTTACAAAAAAAATGTGAAAAAGTATGTTTATCCATTGGTTAGTTTCCATATTACAGACTAATGCTTAGTTTGGGGCTAGATGGCGCTGAATGCAAGTGAATATTAATTTATATACGAAAACAAACGTGTATCGTTTAGTATTTTGATCATGTAGTATTTGGTAAAAACCTCTTAAACTCGAACTGCAAGCTCAGTATTTTTTAGTTTTTTAGGATATTCGTGGAATCCATAATTACTCAAATGAAAGTTACTTATTAAAACCTATCTACACTTTTTTCAGTGCCCTTAGTATAAAACTTATTTTCAGAATGATTAGTAAATGAACAGAAAAGCCCTGACCGGAATGCTAGTATGTAGTTAATGTGTACAACATCCTTTCGGGTGTTTAATAAAACATCGTATATATCAGAAGTTCGTGTGAAGTGTTTGTTTGCTCCTATACTCGTTTATTACGAAAGGCTGTTTCCACTCAATCATTTATGAATTTCCTAGCAGCTATCACATTCGGATTGAGTATTGCTTGAATTTCAGTTACCATATTTTACAAACCAATAACCATCAACACCAGTCCTTCGTTTATTAAGTCCATGGCATATTCCACAGCCATTGTTTGCGGGGAATGGCTCTAGTTTTATGTTCACTGCCATTTGAATTTCGAATAACTATGACAAATGAATACGAAATCTACACGTTCGTTAACTTCATAACGGTTATTGGTTAAATGGAATCAGATTTAGACGCTATAAATTATTTGAGAACCTTTCCCCTAGCAATAGCTTTACTCACTCAGTAATTTACAAGGAAGAGAAAATTATGATTTTTATTTTGTTATTTATTTATTTATCATGGTTATTTATTTATTCGTACATAGCGTGACAATTACAGTATACAGTAAGAAACAATAAAGTACAGGCTAGCTTATCTCTATTAGAGATTTCTTCCAGCAGGCCATTGTGAACCAATTGTGTGTCAAGGTGCCTCATATATAAAGTACCGATACATGTTTTTGCAGTAATCCGTTTAATACAGCCTTACACGCTGAATTACTAGATATTGTGACTGAAGCTGATCTGTTATAAGACAAATACCCATATAACCTCCCAAAATCAAGTTCGAAAATTAGGACTCAACTAGTCAAGGCATAGCTTGTATTTTTTTTACTGATTGCTTAGTTAGGGACTTATTAAGTAGTTTTGACTTTCTAGTTGAGAAGAAATGTGTGTATAGTAACGGTTGCGCCACTTTTTCCTATACATTCATGTTACGACGACGTCCCGATAGCATTATCCTTTTTTTTTGTACAAAAGCATCGACGAAGGCATGATATCAATTATTTAAAGGCGGGTAAATTGCTTGTGGCGCGTAATGGTTACGTCCCCGTCAAATTTGTTAGAAATACACGTAGCTTTTACTTGGAATTGCGTTTTTTGTTGACATTTTACATGAAAGATTACGGCTTAAAGCATTTAAAAATATACATTTTATTGTAGAATTTTGATGCAGTTAAAAAAAAAATTTTATTTTTTATACTGAACATAGAAGAAATTAGAAATTGAAGAAGATGGAATATAAATGTCACTACGATAATATTACTCTAAAATAGATTGCTGCTCGGTCAAAGTACTTATCGGGGATCATACGTAATTTATATGAATACTTTAAGTCTATCTTACAATTTTGCTAGGACTCATGTAATAACAGATTGTTTGAAAGGCAAAAAAAAAAATTTATGCGTCGGGGCGCACGTCAAGCCGCAGAGATTATTGTCAGACGGTTTAAAAACTCAGATTCAAATTCGATTAGACTCGTGCTTTCCTTACAAATATTTCTTCTATTATTCGGAAAGGACAAACTTTAACATGTCATTTTGTACATGAAGGGTTTTCTGCCGAAGCTTCTTTCGGACGCTTTTTATGACAAACACAAAATATTATATCTGCTTCAAATCAGGTGAAATAGAGTACCAAATAGAAAACAACAGGCTACAAAACTATATAAAAGTAGTTAACAATTCCAGGTTAAAAGAAAACGTTTTTCGCGCATTGCACAAATAACACTTACTTCTTTAGTGCGTGGCGGTAAAACTCAGTCCAATAAGTAGTAAAACTGTTTATGCGAGAACTTTCCACGTACCCGCTTTATTTTGGGGTACTTCTGAACCGATATTTTAACCCATTAACTGCTTCACTGCCGCCGTTTTCGGATACTACCTACTTGTTGTCTCCAAGACCAGAGTTAATAGGCATTTTTATAACGTGTACGATACGGATAGCGATGACGAGGCGTATGCTCCTCGTCATTGCTTTCAACCCGACGGACTTGGGCTAAACCAATCCATAATATATAAATAACGATAGGCAGAAGACCTTCCATATTGTTCATATTGATCTACTGGGTGAGACAGAAAGTAAAATTACTAGATTGTAAAACAAACATAAACTTAATTAATACAAAATAAATATTATTTCGAAGAAACAACTATTACTACTATCGACAATTATCTAAATGTCAAAATTCATGGCCTTGTCTGTAGTATTAAGAATAGTGGCAAAAATATGCTAAACTGCTTTTTCTTTGTAATTTTATTTAGATCATAATTTTTTTTACCTATATATAATTATTTTTTAAAATAAAAATATATTCTTTACATTATCACCCAAATTATAAAAAAGAGTACCTACTGAGTTTCTTGATAGATTCTTCTCAGTAGAACACTTTAGTACAAATTAATGGTAGATATATAAATTTGATTTTCATAAGTTTTAAAGGACCGAAATTGTATACAGACTCTGAATTTTAAACAAGCTACTAGTAAGCAACTGCAGAGTAGTCCTTTTCCGGGATCACGAATGTAATATACTTGATAGTTGTCATTTACCACCCGGAGGGCTATTTACTAAAATCTTACTTTATTTATAAAATAAAAGGAAATACCCACTGCTGCACTGGAATTATGCTTTAAAAATGAGGCTTTTGCATAAACGAAATTAATAAATACTGATGTTTATTGCAGTATATTTTTGAATAAAGGGCAAAGTGCTATTGTAATATTACAATTTTTATTTATTGAAAATGGTTTCCCAAAATTTATTGTTTTTGATGCCTTCATGAGTCATTGGCGTTCAAAGGGTTCAAGCGTACACTAATTTAATGGGCCGGCAACGCATCTTTGCGACCTCTGGTCATGAATTTTTTATGGGTGACGGTGTCATTTACCATCAGGTAAAACAAACTATGTTTCCGGCCACACACATTCAAATAACGAGTGAATAGGTTTTTTCTGGGCAAGCTCGCTCCATTTTAGAGCACGTCTCTTCCCCTAGGATAGTCTGTGCTCGAGAGTAAGCCCATCAGAAAATATGCTATATGTACATAGTTTACCTTCTGTTCAATAAAAAAAAACGAAATTATTTACTCTTTGTTTTTAGGCTTTAAACATATGAGGGACAAAAACCTTACGAAAATAGGGGCATTGCTTGCTGAACTATCTATATATGTACTTGGTGCGCACAAGGAAACACGATCCGTTCCTTACGATTCCATAAATGTATTTGGAATGTAACAGAGTTTACTACTTTTCCACCTGCTGCGAAGGGCTTCACCGACGGTTTTACTTTAGCATTTTATTGTTATGGACGTTTCAATTTCATACAGCTTGAACTTAAAAGGATAGTGCTACATTGTAAAATATTGTATATAAAAAACGAGATGATCTTAAAAAAATAATTGAAAAAATCTTAGCTTATTAGCGTAAGATGTAGTCAATAAAGCACACTGCTAGTAAAATCCAGTATCTGCAAGGTTACCTATGGGAAATAAACAATGGGCAGTCATATTATTTAATTACATACGTATATGTAGTTAAAATACTTTAAAAAGAGCTTATATTCGTACTTCTTCGAACTGTATCGAACCTGAAATCTTTGTAAATCAGCTTAATGTCAACTTAAAACTATTTCACTTAGAATTTAAAAGTTACCTAATTATTAATAAATATCAATGCGATTCATGAAAGATCTTTATCAAAATGCCCTACATCTGTTTGTTGTATTACTCAACATTTGTTATTCAAATTATGTACCAATTGTCAGCTAGTTACGTAGTAAGCTGTACTAAGTCACAGTATGTTTTGGAGGCTTTAGTTATATCCCGTGATGACGTTGGGGATTAACCCTAATAAGCCGGTGACACCGTCTTCAAGACAAACATCACGCGCGTGTCGTGGGTTTACAGTCAGTAATGTACGCGTTAATCACGGTGCGCGGCAGTTCTAGGCCAAGTTTCATTAACAACTGTCATCTTTATGCAATTAGAGCGAAGAAAATATTTGAACCTACAAGTTAATGTTCTTTAAACTTTATGCCGTCTATGTGTTTGTATTGTTTCCAATTTGTACACATGTTTATTGGATTTGAAGTTCACTGTTGGAGATAAGATAAAAAAAGCGGAGGACTAGGATATCCTGTGTAAAATAGAGTAGACGATGTCAAGCAATAAACTGGAATAGGTTGAAGAGAGACATTATTTGAACATTTTTTATTAGTATTTAAACTTTCAAGTATGTCATATTTAACTGTAGTCGTAAATGCGAGACATTATTATGTAAATTGGTCTGAAATTAACTAGGAATACAAGACATAGAAGGACCTTTTTATAATGTAAACAAACCAATCTGATCGTCCACTTGTTGAACAATTAATGAGCTCGCTGCGATTGCTATTGGCACATAATTATTCAGCGTGTTAGGCTACGGGCCAACTTGCATAGCTGATAATGCTGATCATAAGCAGAATACGTAATACAGTAAGTGTTATGTTGCTGACTTAGGCCTTATCCCCTATTATAGATAAGTGGTGAATAAAGCGGTATTTTAATATTATTATTTACAATTTTGCTATCTGTTTGAAAAATCGAATTTATTTTACGGAACTAGCCAAACTTGGCTGTCTGTTACTTATTAAGTTTGTTGTTATGATGTATGCTGCAAATAAATAGTATAACTACCGCGTTAATGAAAAGCCGACCTATTTGGTATTACTATTAAGATTTCTTGGTGGTAGACTGGATACTGAGTTGTTTAGGTAGTTACCACCGCAGTGCTACATATCGTTCCGTGTGGACAGGAGTGTTATGAACTTTTGTTTGGGGTTGAGGGCACTGTAGCTAGTAAAATTACCGGGTATAAAAGATCTAATTTCAGTTTTCTCTGGTTTTGGGCGTAGTGCGGCATTGACAGATAATAATATATAACTGTCTATCAGTTGTTGGTCTCCTTCAATGCCGCTCTGTCATGGTCAGGCGTATCATTTACCATGAGGCGAGCGTCCTGACCGTCCTGCACACTTATAGCATAAAACATACTCTAATTATGTGTTTAGTTTAAATTTTAGACATGTATTTTGTAAGTAGATAATAACTTCACTAGAAACAAGTGGCGTGGTTTATTAAAAAAACGGGAACTTGTTACTTCAATAAACCTCATCATATCAGATTAAATTTATCATAAAATGAGACTGAATTTATAATTTCGAATATTATTCGAAGCTGATTCATAAAATATATTTAAAATATTGTATTAAAAGCAATACAAAAAAATATTTTAATCTATCGTCATTAATATGCCAAACCAAGTTAAAAAAGGTCGCTGAAGGGTAAAGAGTACATTTACTGGGAGTGACCGAGTGAATGGACATTTGTTAGCGAGAAGTGGTGATAAATAGTCCTTTTGATAAATCTTTGTGTATGTTAACACTTGTATATGTAGCCGAGTTAAATACATTAAGGGATCAAATTAAAACACGGTGGAATTTGTTCGATTATATCATATCAACTGGTTAACTTCGTTTCACGAAATAACTAATATGCTTACATGTTATATACAAAAAGCGTCAGTGCACATTGGTGTGGACGGTTGCCTTTCAATCAGGAGGGTGTAGGACCAAAACCGTCACGTACTAATGTATTTTCGAATTTACGAAATTATATGTACGTTTATCCGACGCTCAAACGGTGAAGAAGAATATTGTGAAGAAATCTGCGCGCGCCTACGAAGAAATTCAAAGGTTGTGCGTGAAGTCGACCAATCCGCACTGAGCCCGCTCGGAGGACTGAAGCATACACCTTATGTACGGTAATGCCCCTCGTGGAGACGTATAATAAGCTAATGATGAAGTCATATAGTAAAAAAACAGTGGATGACCCAACACTGATCTTATGTAGTTTCTTGCTCGGTGACAGCTGTGTAAGATATCAGCAAAAAGTGAACCCAAAAAAAAATCTTCACCGGCATTCATTTAGTAAACAATGTTATACACAACTATTAAATCAATACTGTAATTCAAAGCAACGTGCAAACGACACCTGATACTGCGTTTGATAGTTCATTAATTAATAATGTTCATACAGAAAGCGGTCCATTATGAAACAATGCGAGATCAGAGCAACGTAAGACAGAGGCTTTCGTTTCCTATCTAACGAGGCAGTGCTACTTAAAACATCCTAAGGCAATCGATTCTCTGAGTATCTGACTGGTTGAACTCAGTTTAATTAAGATCTTTGACACTGGGTATAGGGCTGTCCCTATTGATGTCATTTATGATTCAATTACAATTTTCAAAACTGTAGATCGGATTTGCTTAATGTCGTTTAGTGATTAGATACAATATTGCTTGCTTTGGGATATCCACAGATTAACTAAGGTTTCTCTCAATGACATATATTTCGGTTTCCGCACTGCAGCGCCTTTTTACCATACCAATAAGTATTTATTCATTTGTATATTTTAGTGACTGATTTATGGTCACAGGCATAATAAGTTTAAAATTTTGCTGTTTTTTTGCAGTATAGATTTTATGATAAACGATCAGGCCAATACCAAAAGTTCTTCCGAAACATTACAAAGTTCATATTTTCTAACATTTTTTCTCGTATTTATAAAACTTCGCACGTCAGTACTCTAGTTTTATAACACAAACTATACTGTCATGTTCCATTTACGGAAACTACTAAGACTAGAGCTTTAGCTCATTAGCTGGGTTGTGACCCGCGCTCAGCAAAGCTATTTTTATCCATGATGGTGCGGTGAGATGTAATAGGTGGTTTTACCATAAGCGTGTAGATATTACATCGGTTTATATAACAAGCACGTATTTACAACATATTTACGTTGTATGCTACTTGTTTGTATATATAATTATTTAATAAGTGTATTTTAACTATGAATTGGTACCAGATTTCTTCAGAAGGCAGCATATAATTTGTATAACTTTTGTGCACCTAAACTAATAGAGAGAGATATGCAAAACTCCTCAATAATGATAATTGAATTAAGTAAGAATAAATATCTTTGCATTGTATAGTCTGGATGATAATTTCTGGAAAACGGTTGACACATCGTTTTTTTCAGTCTTCTATCTTTGTGATGTTGACATTTAATTAATTTGAAGTATGTAAGTGGTCTGGTTAAGTCTGAGAACAAAATCTTCAATTTAAAAGTGTTAATTCCTTAGATGTAGTTACCTATTGGCTTCTCTTGTTATCCTACACCTGAGACAAATTTCTCTTCAGACGACCAATGGATGACTAAAAAATTATCCGCAGTCGAGTTGAGCCGTTGGTCGCGGCGATTTGTGGGCTTTGTGCAGCATGAATGCTGTGTAGAAAGGCTGTTTCTACAGTAAATCGTGTTTTTTTTTTGTTTAAAACCTTAAAAGACACTTACGAATTCAATTCGCCTACGTCTTTGTAATTTCATTTATTTCATCAAATGAATAACAATTATTATCTAAGACAGCCGACAACCCTACGTAGAAAATTGGAGCACAATTTAGTCTTTCGAATGTCTTCTTAATGATTCCGACATAGCATTGAATCAGTGTTGCTGCGACGATTTTCTGAAGAATTGGTTTACTGATTAGATTCTCGTACTGTTGGTATAAACTAACGTTAACCATTTAGTAAGGGTAACCAGTTATCAATAACAAATATTGTATGACGGCATTTTTTTACTTCTGCACATATGTATTTTTTCGCATATAACCTACATATTATTTACAAACAAACAATCGTCTAAACCTAGCCATAAACTAAACAATAGCCTAAACTAAGGGTAGAATTTTAGAATCTTGCAAACCATTCTTTATGCAATTTATTTAAAATACAAAGTTTTAATTAAATCATTAAGCTTTTAGTTTCACCTGAAGCGATGAAGCTAAAGCTTAATGATTAATTAAACAAACTAAAAACAAGCATTTTTAATATAATAATAAAATACGCCATCTTTATATAAGAAGCATTATGTAAGCACCTCATGCTTCCAAACATCACGTATTAAATTTAAGTTAGTTTATCACTATATAACGTAATATATAGACTATGGGAAAATACATCGACATATTAGTAGACCCTAAGTTCATCAGTGGGCTTTCAGCTGATAATAGTAAATTCATAATACATCTTTTGTTGACTAAATAAATAAATTGACCCACTTGAAAAAACCCATAGACATTTACATACGCGGTCAAACCCCAATTGAATTTAACCGCGAAGCTTGAATTACGAGTACTAAACTTATCAACGGATACATACTTTGTGTTTTTTTGTTAATACATACGTATATATTGAACATCCAGACCAACAACAGATATGTTCAAAACAAAGTTTACTGCCGGGATCATACCCGGATTTTAATTAACTCAAACTACATCAATACTTAAATGTCGTTAGTATCATCATCATCAGCTCATTAAACGTCCCACCGAGGGGCACGAGCCTAGCCGTATAGGGTGATTAGGCCTAGTCGTCCACGGGGCCCAGTGCGGATTGGACGACTTCAACACAACCTTCGAATCTCTTCGCAGGCGTGCATGAAGGTTTCCTCACGATGTTTTTCCTTCACCATAAGAGCGTCGGATAACGTACATATATTTTTCGAAAATTCGGAAATACATTGGTACGTGTCGGGATTTGAACCTCAGCCCTCCCGGTAGGAAGGCGACAGTCCCACCACTGAGCCACCGACGCTCAAGTCTTAGTTGTTGTTGTTTCAATTAATGTTCTGTTAATTGCCGTGAAGGTAAGAAACCCCGTCGCAAAGAAGCAAAATAATTATACCTGTTAACCCTAAACTGATTCAATAATTTACTCCGAGCAAACGACGTTAAGGGACGATATGTAACCTTGTTATGCTCGCACTATTTAACCCTGCCCGCGCCCTTTGCGGCCGGCACTGAACGCAATCTGGTCTTTCAGTCCCGTACACGTGTCCGTTATTTATACGAGCAAGTAGAAAAGAAGACTTCCGCAATGATTTACGGTAATGAAACATATGGTGTGCCAGTGGTGAGTGCGCAATTGTGCTTAGTAAAAATAACAAATGCTAGTGTTTTTTTTAAGTATTCTCGTTGATATTTTTCTTTGAAAATCTTATTTGTTTATTATTCAGAATTCACGAAAGTTTCATCGTTCCGTTTTTTATCGTTAAGAACTATTAGGCTGAAAAATAAGTAGTTTACGAGTACACCTGTACCTCAGTTTTAAGAAGATTCATTAAATTAGTACGAGTTACGAATAAATTAAGAATACTAAATAAAGCTTTACAGAAATGCTTTGATGACTTAACATTTTAGATAAGTACGTTGTCAAAATGTATTTCAATTTAACATAATTGAACTTAAGTGATATGTTCGTTTATTGTATATTACTAACCTTCATGATTAATTTACTTTTATAAATATATTTAAAAGATAACATGTTAAAAGTGCAGCTGCTAATAATACATGAAAAACCAATAAAAGATAGATAGATAGATAGATAGACTCTTTATTGCTCACAATAAATTAAATACAAACAAAACCATAAAAACCAATACAGTGGGCAAAGGCGGCCTTATCGCTACAAGCGATCTCTTCCAGGCAACCTTAGGATAAAGAAGACGAAAAATAAGTAAGGTAGTGGGCAAGAAAAATAGGAAAACAAATAATATATGATATGTCAATATTAATACATAAACTAAAAATAAAATAAAAAGAACAAAATACTTAAATAAATACACAAATCTAATAAATATGCTAACATAAATAAATAAAATAAGATATGTAAACAAATACGTTCTCATAAAAATACATACTAATCTATATAAATAATTCTCGAAATAATTACAATGTAGTGTCCAATAAATGCTGGTGGAGTCTGTTCTTAAATGTCAGTACCGATTTTGCATGACGAATATCAGGCGGCAACCTGTTCCACAAAGTCGTAGCTCCTACGGTAAAGGACTCTTTGAAATACCCAGAATTAGTGAACGGAGTTCTCAGCACATTATCAGACTTAGACCTAAGATCAAGACAGTGGTCTGTACCAAGAAATTGGAAACAATCTTTCAGATAGGAAGGGGATCGAGGGTCATACAGAACCTTATAAATAAGAGTCAACACATGTTCTTCACGGCGTTGTCGTATAGGTAGCCAGGCAAGCTTACGCCTAAATTCAGACACATGGTCAAACTTGCGTAAGCCAAAGATATACCTAATGCATAGGTTCTGCAAACGCTGCAGCTTATTGAGCAAATCTTCATTAAGATCAATAAGGCAGACATCAGCATAATCTATAATTGATAAAAGGAGAGACTGCGCAAGTTCAACTTTCGTCTTCACGGGTAACAAATTTTTCCACCGCCGAAGCGAACCAAAAGCCGCGAAAACCTTGCGACTGACCTCAGACACATGCGAACTCCAAGACAGAGTGTTGTCAAAGAACACTCCTAGATTCTTCACAGTTTTGTTATAAGAGATAGCCACACCGTTGAATAAAAGTGGAGGAATATCTGCAAAAACTATTTTAGATATCTGTTTAGAGCCGCCTACGATAATCGCTTGCGATTTATTGGGGTTGACTGATAAACCATGAGAAAGACTCCAATCACAGACGATAGCAAGGTTAGTGTTAATAATAGCAATTAGTGATTCAATGTTACTCAGGGGGGAGAATAAATTTGAAGGTCATCAGCATACAAATGAAACTTACAAGTAAGGAGAGGAGTTAGAAAATTTATGAAATAGAAAAAAGGAAAGGAGAGAGAACCCCACCCTGAGGCACACCAGCAGATAAACTGCAAAAATCCGACATTTTATCACCACCCGCACACATTGTCGTCTTCCAACTAGATAACTCCTAAACCACTCAACCGTTGAATCAGAAATGAACACTGACTTTAACATTGCTAAAAGCACATCATAGTCCACAGTGTTGAAGGCGTTTGAGAAGTCAAGGAGTACCAAAGCTGTCAGTTCTTGTTGGGACATGGCATGCCGGATGTCATCAGATACCTTGACCAGTGCAGTGGTAGTGCTATGCCCCGGGCGGAATCCAGACTGAAAATCACTAAGAATATTTAAAGAATTTACAAATACACTGGCTTGTTGAAGAACAAGACGCTCTAAAATCTTAGAAAGAAATGGCAAAATTGAAATGGGCCTAAAATGAGAAGGTAACGATGGGTTAGTGCACTTGGGGATAGGAATAACTATAGCTTGCGCCAGCAACCAGGAAAACTACCAGTGTTAAGGGAGAAGTTAAAAATGTGGCAAATAATGGGAATAAGGATTTCAGATCCCATTAAAATCATCTTTCTATTAATACAATCTATGCCTTCGGCATTTGATTTAATAGCCTGAATGTTGAGCTCCACATCACGCTCAGACACTGGTTTAAATATGAAAGGCCGGTGTGATGATGGGGATTATTAGAGATATTATTCAATGTGTTTTGCTTTAGATGGTAAGGTAGATTACAAGATGCAGAAAAATGATTATTTAAAGAAGACAAGTCCAAAACATCTGCGACAAAATTCCTTGACTTACCAATTCCTAAAGAGTTTAAAAAAGACCACACTTTGGCAGGATCACCATTTGACACGGAAGAATGTATGTGTTGACGCTGAGCATCCCTACACAATCTGCTACAACGATTACGGAGCTCCTTATACTTGGAATGATTTACATCTGAAGGATTCTGCCTGAATCGAACTTTAGCAGCATCACGCCTTGCCATAACAGTTTTAATATCATTGGTAAGCCAAGGAGCCGGCAGATGCTTTAGACGAACAGGTCGAAGTGGGGCATGGACATCAAATAACTGAATTAATATATAATTGAAAATTTCCAACTTTAAATCAACGGTAGTGGCTTCAAACACAGAATCCCAATCAGCTTTACGAAGGTCAGAAAAAAAAACTTCTTTGTCAATATTATTAAAGTTACGTTGCATGACCACACGTGGTTTAGGTTTCGGACAACGGATATTATAGGACAGGTAAATAAGATCATGGTAGGAGAAAGCTACTGCAGGGAGTTGTCCATGATCATTCACATGGCCAGGGGACGAGACAATAATTAGGTCAAGCAAAGAGGGCTGACAGTGCGGAAAATGATGAGTTGCAGTTAGGGGCAAGAGGTCCAGACTTGACGAGTTGATAATAGAACGCAATCTGTTAGACCGAACATCCTGCTTAAGCAAACAAGTGTTAAAGTCACCCATAATTATTGAGTGATCAACTGTAGGTACAAATGTTTCTAAAAGGGATTCAAATTCGGAGAAGTAGTTAATATGTAGATTGGGACTATAAGTACGCCAAGTAAAACTTTGAGGTGACCAAAGAGGACTTCAATAAAGAGATGTTCAGAAGATTCAGAGTAAAGAGAAGGAGATTTGCTAATTATTTTAAAAGGAAGGTGGCTCTTAAGATAAATGGCAACACCACCACCACCCCTGCCAGTCCTATCATTGCGTATAAGGTGAAAACCAGGAAGAGAGAAAGAAGTGGAAGGAAGACAGGGTTTCAAGAAAGTTTCCGAGACCAGTATTGCTTGCACATTGAAGTTGTTTGAAAAAGTAGTCAATAAATCTGAGTAATGTGCAGGAATACTTTGGGCATTCAAATGTACAGCATTAAACGATTTAGGAGAGAACATTTTATCTTTTAACAAAGCATCCAAAGATTGAGGCAGACTGCCAAAACTATCATCGGACAGCGAAGACGCCGTAAGGTAATCCGTATCTACCGAACTCTCACTACCACTATCAGAACAAGACTGCAACATAATACAAAAAGTTATTAATTATACCAACGACTTATTTTTAATAAAAACGTAAAATAAAAATAACGTTAAGTCAATATAAGTATGTATGTATATATATAAATATGTATGTAAATTAAAATTTGTGCAGAGATATAAATATATCAATAAAACTTATGTATATAAAAATTAAAACACAAACACGTAAAAAAAAGAAATAAACAAAAAGTAAATAAATAAATTAAAATAACAAATTTATCCACCCGCCAGCAGCAAGGAAGAAAAGGCTCACACAACTTATACTAAAACATAATACACAAAAAAAACATTAACGAGCAAGAAATTCAGAACTACTAATTAAAATATACTTTAGTTTCTAAACGCAAAGATTGTCTGTCACTGACAGTTGACATTATGTGACACAACTGACATTTAAATTGTACAAAACAAACAAACCACCTACAATTAAATTATGTTAAAAATACTAATTACTTATCAAATAAGAACAGTTTAATATAGGTATAGGTTACAAAAGAAACAGAGGCCAACTGAAAATAATACGAGTCACACTAACATGAACTAATATGCCGAATCAATGTGAAGGAATTCCGACATAGACACTAACTTGTGGCGTTTTCCATCTGGAGTCTTCACAAATATGAGGCCATCCGAAGTCCAGCAATTTGAGACACCGAACTTTTGCCTTACTGCCATAAAAGTTTCATGCCGTGTGGTTTCGTCAGGAATTCGGAAAAGGTGTCTTTCCAAACTTAAAATCAAATTTAATTCCAATCTCTTAGAATGAAGGTCGTTAAACCTTTGAGAAGTCATTATAATAATTAGCTCATTTTGCATTTAAAGAGTTTGTTCAACTTTAATATTCTTTGGACGTCATTTACTGGACTTCCCACGTAAAATCAATAGGGGTTTACATTTGATTTGAACCGCAATTGTTTTGAAATTCAGTGTTTGCGCTGACCTTAAATAAATAATCAAAACAACAATTTCATATAAGATTGTCTCCGGGACACTCACATTCACTCGTTTTCCCGCTTGAGAATTATAATCGATTTGTATGAAATATTAATATTTTGACAATAAACTACGTAATAATTAAAAACTCAGAACTAAATACATGATACGTTGGACAAAATGGTTAATATGAGACTCAATAAATCCTTATGCTTTATTTTTTTAATTATAGTATATATTAAAAAGAGATCACCATTTAAACTTTATTTAAAAAGCGGCCAATGTTAAAATGATCTATTAAAAAACTAAAACTGTTGGATATTTTGTTATAAAGATACCTTGTTAATATAATACAATTTATAATATAAAAATGGATTTCTTTTGAATCACCGAATGTATTACACCACTTTTAGGCATAATATTTTATACAGCATAAAGCATCTGAGGATTTGGAGGACTCGCCACACTGATCTAGTATGATAAGAACGTAATGATATAGCTTTAACAAGCAAGATAACTGACAAACGCTCGGAGATTTGCAATATCGCTATATGCTTCGTAATATGCTTCGTGCTTGACTTCTGCCTCACACATTCCTTCCAAATAACATAACTCGAAGAGAGTTTGGTTGACAAGAATAATACGGGCCATATTCGTTAGTTAAAAAATGTTAAAATATAATGTTGAAAAGTTCTTAAAATTGTGATACTTATACTTTTACTAGATACGTTATAATCATTATCATCCTACGATTTACGTTTCCACCAAATTCCTTTATAGATAGATATAGTATGCTTTACTGTATCAAATTCGACAATTGGTATTTACCAATTATGGAAATCAATTTTGAAAAGCCCTTGTAAAGATTTAATCATAGCTATTTCATACTGTTTTTGCCAGATGACGTTTTTATAGCTTACTGAAATAACGCATTATAGGCTGACAAAACTTCGATGTGGCGAGACAGACATATGAGGGATAAAACAAATGACGCAGATTTATTACAGCAAAATAAGTAAGCTTTGGACAGTTAGAATTGGGTTTGATTAATATTACTTTAGTGATATCAATATGCAGTAATGTCTAATAATATTTATTACAAAGAACACGGTTTCTCACAATAAATAAAATATTAAACAATTAGTTTGGTGAAACAAAATAATGTTGTGTCGTATGTAAGGGTTTGAAAATAAATATAAACTCTTTTCAAACTATCATCATTGTTTCCTTCTTAATAATTTAACACGCATTAGTCAGTATATTATGTTAAGTTCATCTAACCTGATGGTAGGTGGTACGCTTATGACAGATACAGGATAGTAGTGAACTAGTCACTTCTGATACTACCTTCTGTTAGTAAGTAGCTTCTTGAAACACTGCCCTGCGTCCTTTATTGAAGATGACGTTGTAATGATTCTTATAGCCAGTATTTTACTAAATACAGTGCTGATATTCCACAATACAGTAGTGTATAATATGCCTGTTTACAGGACTTATCTAGCTAGACCTAGCTCTGGCTTTAGAAAGACGCCTGGAATATCCTGAATTCAGTCATCAACGAACTTGGAAAATACATATTACCGTAATTTTTTGACTGGGTGCTTATATTCTGACACTCGTGTTTATTCATTGGAAACATTACAGAACATCTCCAGAAGCGGCCATAAAAGGTGCAAAACTACGTTCGTTCTCAAAAAATACTGTATCGTTACTATTTCTATAGTTCGTGCAAAGCTACACTTATTACTACACTAGATACAACCGCAGTAAAACTAAATCGACTCTTTTCGTTAGGCTTATGTTTTATTCAGTTCAAGAAGTGGCCGGTAGTTCTACCGGCGAATGTATTGTCTCCCGGTTAATATTTGAAGAAAGAAAGCATTGTCGGATATGCAACTCATTGTTAATGCAACGCCATTTATTATGCAGTCACTCCGCTAAGAAGTTAGTTTTAAGATAAATAAGATTGTTGCTTTTATATTGCAGATTTAGACTGTTTTGAAATCTTATTCTTTTTTTTATTAAACATGTCGATTATAAAAGCTTTTGAAATTGTATTTGAATTAATTTTCTTTGTTAATTTTGCGAATTTTCATGTATGTATTATATTACGATTTTCAGGTACTTTATTTTTGGGATGTCAGCCTTAAAGGGCCGTGATTTCCTCCGTACTTAAGCGTTAAGATTGCAGCCTAGCTCAGGGGCCATGTGAACCGATCGAACGGGTGGTAGATTAGGAAATTACAGCTTTTATCAACTCATCATCATACATTCGAAAATTCGAAAATATATGTACGTTATTCGACGCTCTTACGGTGAAGGAAATCATCGTGAGGAAACCTTCATGCACGCCTGCGAAGAGATTCGAAGGTTGTGTGTGAAGTCGTCCAATCCGCACTGGGCCCGCGTAGACGACTAAGGACGATGACGACGAAGACGACCTAATCACCCTATACGGGTAGGCTCGTGCCCCTCGGTGGTGACGTTTAATGAGCTGATGATGATTTCATTGTAATTTTAACATTAATTTTCAACAACCTCGAAATCTATATTAGATGTTTTAAATGTTAAAGAAGTCTAAATGGCACCTAAATGCCATTTATAAGAATGAACACGTATCGTAGGTTCAAATAATCCCCGATAGCACAACAAAGTTGGGATAAAAATCAATGTCAATAAATCCCATAAGTAGGTAGAATATGTAAATACAAAGTATTCGTATTGGATACTTTACCAATCTCCGTAATGATTCAAGGAAACCCTACTTTCGAGGACACACTCTATAACCTTTATAGGGTACCCTTATTATCGATATGAACCACCATTATCCCGGAGTAATATTCCACATATTCTATTAACAATAATATTCCTATAACCTTTCTGACTTAGTTAATAACTGTAATAACTAAATTAAATATCATAGGAGTCAGTACAAAGTTTTCAGCTTTATTTATAAGTTCATGTTTTATATTTTTCATAGAAAACATTGCTGTATAATAATATAAAAAAAATGTACCGTTGAAATAAGAATGTTTTTTTTATGTTACGAGTGAACCGGATGGTCAGGACGCTCACCTAATGGTAAGTGATAGGCCTGACCATTACAAATTGGCATTGGTTGAGGCTATTAACCCGGTAATTTTACAAGCTAATGTGCGCGGGCGCGCTGAATAAAGTAGTTTGAGCAATGCGATGATTATAATTCTTCTTTCCTTTATCATATGAGCATCTGATATCGTACATATAATTTTAAAATTCGAAAACGTTCAAATCCGCCACGTACCAATAGTACGTGGATTTGAACCAGCGCCCTCCCGATCAGAAGGCAACAGTCCACGCCATTGAGCCACCGACATACCGTCAGATAATTTGTTTATTGAATATTTATTTTGTAAAACTTTTATGATAACCTATAAGTCTTATATATATGGTATTATGTACCCATAAAAAACGTCCCATGATATGAGTACAACGATAGGTCGAATGGATGAATGGATGCCAATGATTCAAAATTCACGCGGTATATATACAACTAAATAAATTTGTCACGTAACTTGTTGATATTCTTTGTTATAACTTGTGTTGCAGTTTCTGATATTTATATTGACACCAAATATTAATACCAACAAACGATAAATAAGCGGCAGTAATAAAACTAATGGACAAAGTTCTGAATAGCAATGTTAATCGGACGTCGGTACAAACCACGGAGAACGTAATTTACCTCGCTAATGTAATAACCTAATTGAGGAGAATTTCATAGAAAAACAGAATGAAAACCTCGACGTTTTGCCTCGGTAGGAAATAAAGTTAAATGTAAGTAATATGCGAACATTCGCAATTGCTAGCGCTGGGATTTCAAAAGAAATTATTTACAATGGACCGCATTTTTATTGAGTTGCTGAAAAAATTAAGAATCAAGGATAGCAAAAAAACTGTTTTCACTTGACATAATTTCTTTTGTTCTTTTTTTGCTTTAATACACAGAACAAAGGATTTAATTAAGAGCAGTTGAATTCCTGTTTGCGTTTGTACAATTTTTTAAAGTTTTTTATAGAAAAATACTAAATTGAATTGAAGGGCTCCACGGCATAGCGGCTAGTGCGTTCGGTAAACGATAGAACAAATCAAGCATCGCAATGGTCGAACGTAGGGTAAGTGATCGGAAAGTATAATCTCTGCTGAGTCTTCGGAAGGCAACTATTATAAGATGGTAGTTGTTTATACTCACAAATCTGCATTAACCCCGGTTGATTACTTCATAGGTCACCGATCCGATGGCTGACCACTGCAACGGTTGCATAACATGCACGACCGTCAAGTCCCTGTGCCTTTGAACTTTATAAAAAACGTTTTATAATCTTATAACCTCGTCTTAGACAGGAATGGTGTAACACTGGTCATAAAAACGGGGAACTTACGAAAAGAAGCGTCTAGAAAATCTTGACGCAAAACGCCAAATACGGAAGACTCGACCGATGCCATCCTACAACTACACTATTAATTCTGCTGGCCAGTTATTCTGTTCGCCATGTAGCCGAACTTTCAAATTGAAGCTCGGTTTTGCTAGCCACATTAGAGCCTTTCATAATAACAACCCGGGTTAGACATCTAGGAGTCGCCGTAGCCGGATACAGCTTGGACGATATCATTATTATTATGATAATCTTATAATTGTGTGTATTCAATTTTATAAATACTTCACCTAAATTGCTAATAGCACATANTTTTTAAGTGCGACAAATGTAAGCTCAACGAGCATACACTGGCTGCCAGTTTACGCTCTGTGAGACGAGTCAAGACGCACGAGTATTAGAAGAAATTACCGTTTTATCCCCAAATGCCATCCTGTGCAATTGTACATCATCGCAATGAATCAGTAAATTTACCAAGAAATATAATAGCTTTTCACAGATAAGAACCGAAAA
Source organism: Leucinodes orbonalis (assembly GCA_019425675.1). Lineage (NCBI taxonomy): Eukaryota > Metazoa > Arthropoda > Insecta > Lepidoptera > Crambidae > Leucinodes > Leucinodes orbonalis. The sequence continues at coordinate 31,846 of PQWD01008192.1, forward strand.
GAAATTGCGACACTGGGACTGCCTATAAACTTGGCGCTTGTCCAGTCTAATTGTATATTCGGATGTCTGTGGTAGGGACACATACAATACACTGACTAGGTGGTAGACTCGATACCAAGTCGTCTAGGTAGGTACCACCGCAGTGCCTGATATCGTCCCGTGAAACAGGAGTGTTATACACTTTTGTGTTTCGGGATGAGGGCACTGTAGCTAGTGAAATTACCGGGTATAAGAGACCTTACATCTGTTTGTCTCGAGTAACGGGCGAAGTGCGGCATTGACGAATAATAATAACTGTATCAGTTGTTGGTCTCCCTCAATACCGCTATGTCATGGTCAGGCGTATCACTTACCATCAGGTGAGCGTCCTGATCGTCCTACACACATAACATAAAATAAAAAAAACACCATCTAGCCCAAAGTTAAACGTGAAGCTTAAAAAACACATGAACCAAATAAAAAACATTTGCTTCATAGTGTGTCTTAAATTTAGTGCACTCGTGTGTACAAAAGGGTATTTTAATAGTTACTTACAATATAATCATGTTTCGCGTCTTTGTTTGGTTTTCCGAGATTGTAATCCTTAATGCAAAGCCTGTCGATCATGAATCCCGGAGTCCACTTTCTAAGTACCTCTGAAAATAACAAGTACGTTTTCACATATACCAAATAGAAAGCATCTATCAACAACTGAGCAAGAAAAGAAGAAGGATCAGCCCGTCTTATTTGAGTGCTTGGCAAAGTCTTCTAAATTAAGAGGCAAAAACTTACAGCGATTCTTTATTTCGAGACATAGATATTCAAAACAGTAATCATATTAATGAATCAAGTGTTTTTTTTTATAATCAAAGTACAGGACTATCAGGGTAAGTAATACGCCTAACCATGCCAATGCAACATTAATGGAGACCAACAACTGATAGACACTGTACTGCGCCCGTCAGCTGATAGACAATTATTTTCTTCCATCAATGCTGTACTGCACCCATCAGCCGAGACAACAGATGTGAGGTCTCTAATTCCCGGTAATTTCACTAGCTACATTGCCCTCATCCCAAAACACAAAAGTGCATAACACTCCTGTTTCACAAGACGATATCTAGCAGTGCAGTGGTACCTACCTAGACGACTCAATATCGAATCTACCACCTAAAGAAATTGACGTCAATGTCTGATTCGAATTCACTTAACAAAAGTAGATAAATATTCACCTGATACAACCATGTCCATATAAACCATCTTTTGCAAATCATTATAATTGTATTTTCCATTATTCTTCGCATTGTACTGCATGATTTCTTCAACCAGACGATCCTGGACATCGGGATTGATAGCGATCTCCGCCAAAGCCAAAGCCATTACCGAGGATACTGTCTCAAAGCCTCCGAGAAGGAAAATGAGGGCTTGAGCAATTAGGTCATCTTCTGACCAATCTGGCGACAAAGAAGACTATATGTAAAGAAAAATAAAAACTCTCTCAGGAGCGGTTGAGAACAAGTTTAATAATATTACAATCTGTATTGCAAACCACAGACACTGGATATTGTGGTATAGCACCATTTATTTCATTCATGATTTTTCTGTATTAAGTTAATAAGCCTTTACACCAAACATTAATTAAGTTATTTCATTCACTTCTAAACCTTCATATGTAGTACAACACCTCAATTCAATAAATGCTTTATACCAAAAGATCTATACGCGATATTAAGGTTTCCATAAAAACCAAAGGCCGATAATTACCGAAAACGTCATTATCATCGGAGTTTTATTGTTTACGCTAAGGTGAATAAACTTCATCGATGTTCGTGGATTTTTGCGTCGGGGGTAAAAAATTAGAGAAACACCTTCCATTGCTCTGCTAAGGTTGTTAGTTACTTAACAATTTTAAAACAGTTTTTTTATCTTTACAAATATTTACTTGGTTTTGAACCTACTCACCTATTTGCTTCTTATCTTTTCCGATAGCAGACTCTTCAACTGTTGCAAATCCTGCATCAGTGTCTTTGACCTTGTCGTCGTGAGATAGTTTTCCTACATCACAAAATATAGTATTATAGAAATACATAGTAGTAATATGACATCGAAATAGACATTGACTTAGTGTGTTGATATTTATCTTTAAATTGTTTCAATCTAACATGGCACTCCCGGGTTCAATTTTATACAATGTTATTTTATTTTATTGGAGTTTAAATGTATCTCTATTAATTTAACGGAAAAATCACGATAGGGTTCGAATTCTTAAACAGAAAGAAATAAGGGATAGGTAATGTAATCAAATTCATACCAAAAATAAGGTAAATTTTGACATTTAATTTCTAAAAAAACAACAGTATACAAATATAACAGCACAGGACAGCAAAGCATTTATTTTCTATTATATTAGTGGGTAAAAAATACTGCAGAATGCTTCAAGTAGTTACCTTTTTTAGCTTCAATGAGAAGATGAATCATGTCAGGTCGGACAATGTTGAGAGACTCTCGCTCGCGCATCGTGTTTGAGATGAGCGCTCGGAAGAAGCGACTGGTTTTAATACTGAATACTGTCATCTTCAACATCTGCCATTTTTATAAATTGGAATCCAAAATTTATAAGGTATTTTGGGTTATTATGGGACGATTAATTAGTAAAATATTTGATTCAGTACAAAGTATACTAATTGGTCTTTTGAACGAGTGCTACTTGAAAAAAATAATTAAAATTCGTCAAACTTACCGACATCAGTTTTGGAAATGAATTGTATGCGAAGAAAACAATAATTGCTTGAATTTAAAAGCAGATGCCTCTCCACCCATCACGAAGAACTCATTGTCGACTTCCTTGTGGGAATTCACTTTTAATCCAAAAGCGCATGAAGCAATGACGTCGCTTGCATACCTTGAGGTCAAATCTTTTACTTCAATTTCAATGGAGTCCGCTACAAAAAACATAAAAATGACAGGCTAAGCGTCGGCGGCTCATTGGTTGTTGTCTTCTCATCTTGAGGGAACAGGTTCGAATCCTGCGACACACCAATATCTTTTTGTATATTCCAATTTTCTTACCGTGCAGGAAAAATATTGTGAGGAAACCTGCACACGCCTCCGAAAAGATTCAAGGGTTAAGCGTGAAGTCGTCCAATCCGCACTGGGCCCGCGTGTGCAACTAAAACACACCCATTACGGATAGGCTCGTGCCTCTCAATCGGACAAATATGAGCTGATGATGATCAATGACAGAATAATACGAACTTTAGTTTTGAAATCAAAGCCACAAGAAAGGGTTTTTACAAAAAGATTCATTTGATTCCAACTACGAGTAGGTGTTTAACATAAAATTGATCACTACTTTTGCTCTTATTACAGAAGTAGGCATATAATATCCAAAGTAATCGGGAGAGTTACTTCCTCTCTTTCTAAAGATTAAGTTTATTTCTTCAGTAATTTATTGTCTGTCTCACTTGTAGATGTAAAGCGTCAATACCAAAAAATTACACTAAGTAAAGTCATGAAAATTAAAGAATTCAAATAAATTATCTCTATATAAATATTGAAAATGCATAAATATAATATTGGTCAATCATCATAACAAACCTGGTGACTGATAACTACCTTTATCAATCTCGATAAGGATATGTGAATAATCGATAAAGCGGTTTTAAAAATGAAAGCGATTGGCCCTACTATCTCTTTGTGTAAATCCAGGGTCATTAACTTAAATCTCTCAAATAAAGTAAGATAACATTATTTATTTTGAAGATCGTTATTTGTTTTATTATTAGTATCATTCGTGTTTTTATATCAAATGCAGTAAGATTATATTTATGACAAAAAATATATAATTTAAATGCTTATGTAAATATGTATGTAACCACAAAAGTAGTTTGAAAATCATATTATGTTATACTCGTCTTCTTTTAGGTACAGTAAAAACTATAATTAATATACCTTGTATGAAGTCGCCCACATGGGTCTACTTAATTCTTCCTACCCTTATCATAGTATTTTTAAAGTACAACTAAGTTCCGAACTGAATCTGTCTCCTATGTTCTATGTTAGTGGGGTTGGTTTGCACACTTTGTGGGCCATTGTGTGTGAATATGTCTGTCAGTGATAATAAGGTCATATAATATCTTACATCCGGATTCCTTTATTTGTTTCTTCAAACTCTTTACCATCTGATCGCCAACTTCTTCCATGAAGGGTATCATCAGACGAATTTTGGAACTGGTGAACGCTGGACTTAACGTTGAGCGCATTCCACGCCATTCGTTACCTGAGAAATGTGAATTTTGTAAAATAACTGAGAAAATTCTAAATGATTTTGATAAAGTGCTGTGACTAAAAGGAGGTAATACAATAATTAAGCTGTTTGATGAAGCAACCGAGAGATTTGATGATGTTACAGCTAGGGCGTGTAATTGACGATCGTCCAAGTGGAGAAGCTATAGCAATGGTAGGTCGTTGAATACACACGTTACACGAGGAATTTTATATTATTGAGTACATCTTATTCCAAAAACAATTGTAACTGTATATCCTGGATTTAAAAACGGTAGTCGATTTCATCCACGAATCTGTATTATACATGCCGTGTCGGACCGCAGTGAGAAGTAACAGGCTGTTAATTTTTTATCGTTGATTATCGCACCATCTTCAGACAATCTTAAGTCTAAACTATCAACTAAACAAAAATGTATTCCAACAAGGCTTTGTTCTGCTACAGCTGATGAATTAACAAGTTTAAAGACATTCTTAATACCTCATCATTTAGAAAAAATAAAACATAACATATTATATGTACGTACCAAAAAATTATAACATTATAATCTAATATGAAAATATTAAAGCTAATTGCAACAAAATAATTTTATAATCTTGAGTAATTATACTGTGAGGCTATTGTTGTCCTACAAAGTGATAATTACTACTTCGCACATTCTTCATAAACTAAAACACTAATTAAACTGGACAATTAGTACTTATTATACTTATTAGTACTTATGTTTAATATTATTTAGTTATAATAATTATCTGAAGCTAAATTGTAAGTTTCATGTCGAATGCAATCAAATATTATCAATCTATATCTTACAAATAGTATATTTTTCTTTAAAAGTAATTGATACTTACCTTTCAACGAGAATAAGCTTCTCCCCCAAAATGGATCAATTTTGTCATCAACTATTGTCCTGTGGTCTAAGAAATGTTCAAAATCCTTTATGGTGATCTTCTTAATCAAGTCAAGATCCCGAACCACGACCAGTGGATTGGTGAATTCGAAGCTACCGACAAACCTGTAAATAAGTCAATTATATATAGCTTCCAGACCGATTCCGGCCACGGCGACTGGCACCTAATTATTGCTGCGTTGATGAGCTCGCAGATGACTGATATAGCCAATTTTTGCAGTAAATGTGCGCCCACAAGTACTGCAAGTCAGCACGCCTCCAACATAATTATAATGGATGGCCGCAGGTGGTCGGGCCTTGAGCTCGTCTCGCTTAGCATCGAGCTCTGCTCTACGCTTCTTTTCAAAGTCGAACACCTTGGTGTTCACCGTACGCCTCCAAAGTAGGCGATCTGCTGCCATTGTCTCCCACTGCGATGGATCGAGACTACACCGTTTCATGTGTCTTTTAAGCACATCTTTGTAGCGCAGGAATTGGCCTCCACGTTTCCGTTTACCATCCTGCAGCTCAGAGTAAAAAAATGCGCTTTGCGATCCTACTATCACACATGCGGGAGACGTGCCCCGCCCACCGCAGCTGCCGTCGCATCAAATAAGCCTCGATTCCACTAACATTAGCCCTCCTTAGAACTTCTGTATTTCGGACATGGTCCGACCATCGAATGTTCATGATGTCGCGTAGGCATTTAAGATGGAATCTATCCAATGAACGGATATGCTTGCGGTAGGGAGACCAAGTTTCTGAGGCATACGTGAGATTAGGCAAAATAATAGCCATGTATACAGCCACTTTCGTGGAGAGCTTTATATCGTGTGAGCGGAACACCTTGGGACGAAGTTTGCCAAAGGCTGCAGCAGCTGCTCCAATTCTGCTGTTGACTTCGTCGTCAAGAGGCACGTGCGAGGCCATTTTCTCTGTTCGTCAACTGCAAGAGAAAAGTCGAGAGCAAGGTCAACCTCTTTACCTATGTTTCGTCGACCTTGAGAAGGCTTTTGATTGCGTGCCTCGCGAAGCTCTGTGGGTAGTGCTAACGAAGCTTGGGTGCTCTGATAAGTTTGTGAGGATGGTTCGACTCCTGCATGATGACATGCAGTGCTGTGTCAGTGTACAGGGTGAAGACTCAGAGTTCTTCTCAGTGAGCTGCGGCGTTAAGCAGGGCTGTGTTCTCGCCCCAACTCTGTTCGCCCTGTACTTTGCAGTAGTAGTCCGTGAAGCTTTGCAAACTCTATCTGAGGGCATTCGCGTTCGGTTCCGTACTGACGGTGGCGGTGTCTTTAACCTAGCCAGACTCCGAGCTCACTCCAAGGTGTCTCACGCTACCATCACTGAGATAATGTATGCAGATGATTTATGTTTTGTGTCGGAATCCCCAGAAGGTCTACAAAGGCTTATGATGAGTCTTAATGAGTCATGCCGCAGGTTTGGCCTTAGGATCAGTGTGAAGAAAACCGAAGTGTTGGGTCTTACCACACTAGAAAGCGCCCCAATTGACATTAAACTCGACTATGACTCGCTTAAGCAAGTAGACAAATTCAAATATCTGGGCAGCACCATAACATCAAGGTGTCACCTTGAAATAAGTCAATTATATTAATATCAGAATATAATAAATAAATATCCACTGGCATTCACACAGCGCCATCTAGCCCCAAGTTAAGCGTAAAGCCTGTAGTATGGGTACTAAACAACGGATAAACATACTTATATTTTTTTAAATACACACATATTTTACATAGAAAATAATACAAACAGACATATTCATGCTCACAAATGTTTGTACTGCCCGGGGATCGGACCCTTGGTATGATAGCCGATGTCTCAACCACTACACCAAATGAATCGTCAAGTTAAACAATAAACACCGTTTATAAGTGCCGATAAGTATTGTTTAAAAAAGATATCGAGTAAGTCTGAGATGAATTACCTATCTTCTGGAAAACTATCATAGAGCTTTTTCAGATAAGCAGTCAGGTGCTCGACACGAAGAGTTGTGCCGGCCATATTACCCAGTAGCGGGACTGGAGTTAAATATTTAAGTCCACGCTCACGGAACCTGTGAAGGAAAGCAAAATTAGAAAACTGCACTGGCAGTAAGATATTATATGCACAATCCCTTTTCTTTTAATAGATTTTCCTTATCAAAGCACATACATCGTTCTAAGCCACAGCTTTTTAAATGTAAAATCTTAGAATCAGTTAAGATAAAAAAGATCATATTGTTTATTCTTGACTTTTTGATTGAAGAACCAAAAGTTCTTTTTGCACGAGGCCTTTTATTGTATTTAACTCCCATAGTTAAATAAGTGTCGAACGAGCCACTACCACTATTTAAGTAGTAAGTTATGATGACTGTTTATATTTAGTTGAAGTTTGATGACTAGAAAAAGCAGTATAAGATATTAGGGATGGTACATCGCCATACAAGCGTCTTTTATTGGAAAGGATCTTATAGGTTTTATAAAAGTCTTTGACAATAACAGAGGTTTTACTTAATCCGCGATTACTGAATTATAAAACAGTATTCTATGAATTCTTACCTAGAATATAGTCGACGGTAGTACATCACTAGCACGACCAAAAATACCAGCGTCCACACCACAAGGAGATACATTTTCTAAGAAAATCAATTTTTACATAGAGTATTTCGTTGGCAGTTATGAAACTAAGACACACCAGATTAAAGCTCTCAGATCCAAAATATTGTAAATTCATAATATCTTTTAGAATATTGTGTGCACATTGTCTAAAATTTTAGGAAAATATAATATTATAATTAAACAAGAATAATGAAAACTTAACATTCAATTATATAACCAAATTGTCATTTGAATACTCTGTGACAATAAATAAAAGCACTTACAGTTAAATAAATGAAGAACCAAGCTTCAACACGAGCACCAATATGAAAACCAAACAACACACTGACAACTAGAGATGGGTGATAAATAACGTCACAGTGAAAAAATCACCGTGATCCGCTAACAAAAGTGATCACCGTGATCTGTCACCGAGGAACAACGTTCCTAAATAACGTTGGTCGTTCCGTGCGGAGCGCTGATCACAGTAGTCACGTCAGTAACGTTGTAACGTCGTCTAGCCGAGTCGCGCCTAGTCCGCGCGGAGCGCTGATCACAGTAGTCACGTCAGTCACGTTGTGACGTCGTCTAGCCGGCTCGCGCTCGGCCTGCGCGGAGCGTTGATCGCAGTTGTTACTACAGCCAGTGCTGCCAGTGGCCGATAGTCAAAAGTAACACGAGACAGAACAAAAAGTTACATTTTGTCAGAAAAAGTAACATTGCCTTTTTTTTGTGGAAATTGGCAAAATACGTTAATAATGTTTTTTTTTTTCATGAAAATAAAATACGTTCCTTGACTCATTATTAAAAGTAAAAAATTGTAACAATTGTGTTGTTGATCGCATAATCGACTGTTGACGCTGAAAAGGAAAAAAGTAACAGTCAGTTAGATATTTATATCTATGTAAAGTACTAATCCATTTATGAATGTCGTTCAATACCAACCTGCTTTGTCATCAATCAATACAAAAACTATAAAAAGTATCAAACTTGTCATGGCCAGTCTCCACCAACGAGCCGAAACTCGTTGAGAAGAAGTCCGGGGGGAAGGAGTTATCAACTCGATGCCCGTATCCTCTAACGAGAAGAAAAACCAAAAAAAAAAATGGTCAGTCTGTCTAACAACGCCATGGCCATGTTGTTTTCTATCAAGCGTGCCAAGCTGACAACATGAATTAAAATTATATTCATAAATGCGTTCCGATACACGATTTTGTTCGAAATTCTCAATAGTAACATAAAAGTAACATTGAGTGTGGTGTAACATGGAAGTAACATTGGAGGGCCAAAAGTAACGTAAAATGTTACAAAAGTAACATTCTGGCAACGCTGACTACAGCGTCACTCGCTTCGTGAGTCATCATGACTGGATTGTAGGGCTGGCTATCCGAGATCGATTAATTGCAATGCAAAATCGATCTTTTGGAGCAAAATAAAAAAAATCGATCTTTTTAATCGTTCCTAAGCATTGAATCGATCTCGGACATTCTAAAATCGAGTTTCAATTTATCTGTTTTGTTTTATACTATACAAATAGTTGAAAGCCCATATTACAAGAGCGTCGGAGGCTCATTGGTGTGGGCTGTTGCCTTCCGAACTGGAGGGTGTAGGTTCAAATCCGACCAAGTACCAATGACTTTTCAAATTTTCGAAATTATACGTTCGTTTATCCGCCGCTCTTACAGTGAAGGAAATCGTGAGGGTAGGTTCGTCCCCCCCTCGATGAGAACGTACTATATGAGCTGATTAACCAAAAAAATGCCTACTGCAAACTAAAAAGCAAAAAATAAATGTAGCTAGCTAGCTTAATAGAAATGATTCAATAATTCTTTCATAATTTTGATGTCGGTGCCAAGTGCCAAACAAACTCTTCAGCTTTATAATACAGGTTAGAAAGATCAATCACTCTGTCTCCTTGTTTAACTTTGCACCGACTTCAAAATTAAAAAGAATTTTATGACCTTTTCTATTGATAAATTTGTTTTTTACTTTTGATTTGAATTCGGTATTTTTTAAGACTTTATGCTTTAAATAGTCCTCGAGTTTTACAAATTTGATTTTTTTATTTTATATTATATTTTATTGTTTTGTACCTAATAAACATATATTCATAATTTTCTATGTAAAATAATTGTTATTATCGAATTTCCTGATAAAAAAACTATTAATTATAACATTTGTCTTGTTTTTTTACAAATTTGATTTAAACTTACATGGTAAAAACTAAAATCGATATTTTGTTTAAGATCTCGATTTTTTGTGGAAACAAATCGATTTCAAAATCTATCTTTTTCGGCAAGAATTGCCATCCCTACTGGATCGCTCGGCTCGGCCTGCCATTGGTCGGCTGCACTCGGCAAGACAACATTAGTTAGGTAATGCGATAGAAAGAGATAGCACAATAACGTTCCACAGAGCTATGTTCTATTTAAAACGGCAGTTTATAAAATCAATGCGTCATGATATTTTAATTCAAGATTTAAATGTTTTTAAATAAAACTTTAAAATATTTGAATAACAATCATACCGAATGTAATTTTACTACAGTCAAATCCTTCTATAAGAATCCCGATTTATGTACCAAGATTAACAAGTACTATACATTCATAATTTGTATTTGAGCAGCCTTAAGAGGGTGATTTGAAATTGATTTAAAAGTAAAATTTTTGTTTTTAAGAAGTACTTCAATATGATTGCCTATTTAAAGTTTTACTTATTAGAAAATCAATAGTTAAATTAAAATGTCATTATTGATTGGAACATAATATAATTTATAAGTAATAATGAAAAACTTAAAATTTCGCAGTACGCAAGCAAACAATAATTATCAGTATAGGTACTATTCCTATTTCTTTTAGATCAATAGTAAAATATCAAGAATATTAAATAAGTCAAATATATTTCGTGTACGTGTCTATTCTAGATTTTGTCTGTTTACATTTACTCGAACTAGAAAGAATTACATTTTCGTCACTTTTTTTGCTTGTTATCATCTGACAAGTGCATGTGAATTAAAAAAAGTTATGGTAGTTAGTTATTAGTTTGTTTGAAACCTTGGAAGAAAGTTAAGCAATATTGTGAACATTACAATTTTATTCATATTAAAATTAGTGAAGTAAAAGCGGTGTTGTGTAAATATAGTAACAATTAATGTGTAAATAATAACTTTTAACTATTTTTCCTTTTAAGTATATAACAATAATAGTGTGTAGTTATATCGACGCGACGTTAACTTTTATTATTAAATAAACGGTGAAATAACTGCTCTTGATAGCCATGGCGGATTCACGAAAAATGAAAACGAGCTATTTATGGAATTGTTTCGACGGTTCAACTGATGTAAATAAAATAGCTACCTGTAAGATTTGCCAAAGCAAAATTAGTTATAAGTCCTCTACATCTAACTTAAAAAAACACTTAGATCGGAAACATCCTACTGTACAATTTGTTTCGTCAAAACCTTCGTCATTCTCTTCGTCACAACCACCACCAGAAGCTACTACTTCTACTCAAAAATATATATCAACCTCCTTTCCATCAATATCTACAACTATACCATCAGATTCCGCCTGTGGTTCTAAAGAAAGTGGACAGCCATTGAACTCGACCAGCAGTAGTGAAGGCGGGAAACGCGCAACCACAACTTGTCCTTCGATTCTCGCATCTTCAAAACCAACACAATTTCAACAAATAAATAAAACACTGCTCAGTCAAAATATTAGTCGGTACATAAATAAAAAACTTACACCAAATGAAAAAAAAAATTAGACCTTATGTTGATGCAATTATTTATATTTGATTACCAACCGTTTTCAATTGTTGAAGATAGAGGATTCAGAGCTTTTGTGGCTAGTTTAAATCCTTCATATCATCTTCCAGATCGAAAGGTCCTATCTAATAATCTTTTGCCTGCTTTATATGAAACGTGTCTGGCGCAGACGAAAGAAAAATTAGAAGCTGAAGCAGAAAGTGTCTGCTTAACTACAGACATTTGGACATCAAGTGTAAATGATGCATACCTGGGAGTCACAGCCCACTATATTGATAAACACTTTATTTTAAAATCTGTGCTCTTGGAGTGTGTACCTATTTCTGGTTCACATACAGCCGAAAATATCAAAAGCATCGTAGTCCGCATCGTGCAAGACTTCAAACTAAAAGAAAAGGTCTTAATAATGGTTACCGATAACGCGAGTAACATGAAGAGTGCTGCGGAGAAAATGGGCTTCAAGCATTTCGGGTGTTATGCCCACACTTTAAATCTTATAGTCAAACACTGTACGACGGAAAATACTGCTGACAACACTATTCGTGAGATAATCGTTAAAGTGAAAAATATTGTGTCTCACTACAAAAAAAGTGTTAAAGCAACTGAAAAATTAGTAGTATACCAAAAACAAAATGGTGTTACCGTTCCAAAAAAAGTGCTGCAAGATGTCTCTACGAGGTGGAATTCCACCTTAAAAATGCTAGAGCGCTTTGTTCATCTTGAGGATGCCATCAAGGCTACTATGGCCTTATTATGTGAAGAAAAATGGGACACATTGACATCAGAGGAATGGCGCATTTGTAGAGAAATGTGTGTTGTACTACAACCTTTCGACCAACTTACAGAGGCAATGAGCGTGGAGAAGTACGTGTCAGGGAGTCAAATTGTTATACTCACCAGAGGTCTCATTTCGGCGCTGAACCAAATGTTAAAGATAAGCGATCATCGTCTTGAGGGAGATTTTGTTGAAACCTTACACGATGCTTCTAAAAACTTAATAAGTGCCCTGCGGTCCGAAACGGAAAAAAGATTTCCTAATTTGGAAGCCAGCAAAACAATAGGTATTGCAACCCTACTCGATCCGCGCTTCAAACTAAACGTTTTCAGAAACCAGAACTATGCTTTTGACGTAAAAAGGGTAGTTATAGAATTGGTAGCTGGAAACATAAGAAGAAAACAGCCAGAGCAGTCACCCACGGATCATACGGAGCCCACTGAGCCTCCACCCAAAAAAGCTAGATTTGATATTTGGAGTGAGTACGACAGCATTATAAATACTGCGCGCCCCGAAGGGACCCCAACATCACAAGCTGTTATAGAAGTGCAGAGGTATTTGGAGTTGCCAGTGATAGGAAGAAGGGAGAATCCACTGGAGTGGTGGCAAGCTTCCCAACACAGCTTTCCAAATTTAGCTGTTTTTGCGAGAAGAAGGCTCAATTTTCTCGCGACATCGGTAGCCTGCGAGAGAATATTTTCCAAAGCAGGCAATATCCTCAACGAAAGGCGCACAAGGCTTGGTGTTCGAAAAGTACAACAGATTTTATTTTTAAATTCAAATTATGACCCTTAAAAATATAAACATGCACATGGCTATATTAAAATATAAAATCAAACACACACCTACGTAAATAACAAACAAAAAAAATTAAACTTTAATAATTGCAAGTAGTTGATATAAAAATATGTAAATAAATTAATTTTAAATCATTGTAAATAGTTGATTCAAAATAATAAACACGCCGCATTATCTATATTTATTAAAAAACAGCGTTTTCTGTCCGCTAAATCGTCTGAAAAAAAATAATCGACATCTATCTATTATGTCATTAATATCAACATTAATTTAAAATGCGACAGTCCTAAGCCTGTAAAAGTGTGAAGGTTATTTTGAATTAACGTGTGTGTTCTGTTTCTTATATATTTGCAAAAAGCAAACAATTGCCCAATGACTAACTGAAACATGCATCGTGATCGGAGTGACAACTGTGACAATAACTCTCATACTAAAAGGAACGGAATCTGTAACCTAGGAAACTTATTGTGCCGAGAGTGACCGCGGTGACTGGCGTGACTGGCGTGACAAAGTAACGATTATTTATTGACGTTACTTTTGAGTCACTGTCACGACGGTCACGGTGACTGAGAAGTAACGATTTTGCACATGTCTACTGACAACGGACGGACACAATCGGAATCAAAACAAATATCTAATGTATAAACAAATATTTACATCTAAACCGGTTTGATAATTAATTTGCTAAGTTCCATCTGTAACTGCTTAATTCTGTGGTACCTGTTAAATATTAATTATCAAGAATATTTTAATAAAAAAAATAATAAACGGTATTATATTAATATATGTGAATAATTAAAGGCAAGAGCCATTTGAGTACACAAGATTTACACCTGATAAAGCTAGAAAAATAAACAAATTTGAATTTCACGAATATGAACCTGAATATGTATATAATGTGAGCCATTGTTTAACTGATTTTTTATGTATTTTTGTGATATTATTTTTATGCTAGAATGATATTTTAATATTTATTGCAAAAATAGGGTTAGTACCAAAGTCGAATACGATATCATCGGGTTAACCTTTTGGTCATACTAAAGATAACGTTCTGATGCCTCCATGTTAACATGTCAACGCTTTTGTCCACCAGTATAAGTCGTGGCTGTTTAGTTACTACTCGTATTTAAAAGAAAGTTCACGGACTAGCAAGTTAAAAAAGGGGATGGGGCTGGTCACGTATGCCAGGACGTTGCAGTAGACAAAAATCTGAAGTGGAGACTACATCTTAGTAAGTAAAGCGTAGGATTTTCCAAACGATGACCCCATCGCTTGTGGAGGTCGCTGGTGTTATGGCTGGTTGAAAAAAACGGATGACCAAGCGCAAAATAACTATTAATTTTACTTACTTCACACAGTTTAAAGAATTCATCAAATTTCATGCTAACTGCACTAAACGCAGCGGCCCAGTCAAATGACAATGTCACTGTTTAACATTACATGGTTGAACATTGAAAATGATAAACATGATTTTGTAATAAAATGGGTGGGGCATACATGTTTCGAGCAGTAGACTGCAAAGGTTGAAGAAAGAGGATGCTCGCACCAAGAACTAATTGACCTGACATCAAAGACGACCCGAAAATGTTTCGGTAATTTTGAAGTATTCATTCAAAACTGTATAAAAACCATAACAGCCTCTGATACAAAAACATGTTAATAAAGGTACCATCATTATAATATATATATGGTCTGAAAAATAAAGAAATTATTATAATAGCCTCACGGCAAGGATTCCTCAGATTTTGATTGCTCTCTGAGAACGGTCCGCTTTTGCTGATTGCTTGGCACATAACTGTAAAAAACACCTAGGATGAATTTATCTAGAACAATTTGTGTATTTATGATTTAATGCCGTTAACTTCTTTGGTAGATACTATGACCTCAGATAAAACTACTATTATATTACTAGGTAGTAGACTCGATACTGAGTCGTCTAGGTAGGTACCACCGCAGTGCCAGATATCATCCCGCGAAGGGGTGTTATGCACTTTTGTGTTTCGGGATAAGGGCACTGTAGCTAGTGAAATTACCGGGAATAAGAGACCTAACATGTGTTGTTTCGGGTGACGGGCGCAGTGCGGCGTTGGTGGTGGATAATAACTGGATATCAGTATTTGTCTTCATTAAATGCACTCTGTCATAGATCTGGCGTATCACTTACACTCGCATCGAGACGGCTGTCCAGCCGTCCTAGGACCGCCTTATCCACTAATAACATTAAAAAAATCCGCTGCGTGAAAGAACTTTAATACCGTTATCTTCTACTGTAGCTCTTTTCCGGAGATGAGATAGACAAAACCCCCTCTAAAAATAACTTGAACATAAAAACAACTGGGTATGGTAAGCTATTATTTCTATTAAGAACAACAATCAATTAAATTGCATTATTATCATGTCTATAGTTAATATTAGCCTTATTGAAGGTCAAACCAATATTACTAGCACCAAAACATCGCCGATGGCACTTTACAGTATGGTATAATATATACTTATCATATAAGGATAAGCCGTATCATCAACAGACCAGTCATTTACCTATCCACAAACATACACGCATTATGAAAACTGTTTTCATGATTACTTGCATTTGTTTTATGTCGTAAATCGGTCGTTCAGTTGGGTGAATGATATGTCCAGTCATACCATGAAACGGCGACTCTTCAAGATTTAGCCGACAGCAATGATAATGTATGTGTATATGTGCAATGAAGCGAGCTATGCTCGGGGTCTCACTTAGGGATAAGATCAGAAATGATTTCATCCGTAAGAGAACTAAAGTTACTGACATAGCCGCTGGATCAGCAAGTTGAAGTGGCATCGGGCTGGTCACGTATGTCGCAGAACTGATGGCCGTTGGAGCAGACGAGTTCTGGAGTGGAGACCGTGTCTCGGCCAGCGTAGCGTAGGACGCCCTCCGGCCCTCCGGCCCGATGGACCGACGACTTGCGAAAGGTCGCTGGTGGAGGCTGGATGGGAAAACCGGAGGACCGGGATATCTGGCACAAAATGGGAGAGGCCTATGTCCAGCAGTGGACTGCGATAGGTTGAATAGATAGTGATAATGTGCTTAGCTTCTATTCCGAGGATGCTGGAGTTGATTTGAAGAAAAAACGCGAAAGCATCATCTCCCATCAAATATCAACCAAAAAATGTCCGAGCCGCCTATAACTTACGTTTACTTATTGTTATATTAATAACATAATATTCGTCATTAAAATGTTAACCTTAACGTGTCATTAAAAGGGTACAAAATCAAAAACACAGTCATAAGCATGTTTCTGGGCAGGCATGATCTATACTCGGCCGCAGCATCACTTACCATCAGGTGAGATGGCGGTCAAACGTCTGCCTATAAAGGATAAAAAAAAAGAAAATACTGTATCACTATGACATGTAGCGAGCAAATTATGAATGAAAATTCTGCCTGACGCGTTGTGCCTAAAAAGGCATCAGATAAAACAGAACTAAAACTATCACATTTAGTTTTAATTATGACAAATTACCTACGACACACAGCCTGTTGACGATAGGCTTGTAACAGAACTTAAAACTAATGTTTAGATATAAAACCTGTAATAATAAAGCTTAAACTATAAATAAAACTAACTTAAGAACTATTGCATAACTTGTATGTTAAACCTAATGTCTAATAATATTTGTGTGAACTAACTGTTTAAACGCTTTGTAAAACTACTATATTTTAAATAAAGAAGTGAGTCCGAGCGCTGGCGCAGGTTGAGTATCCCCGCGCGCAGTATTAGGTTAACCCTATGGAAACAGTCCGTAGATGTCGCGCCCGTGCGCGACACTCGACAGTCGCCCGCAACGTGCCACGGATGAATGACGTGTGTCCGCGCTCAAGGCTCTCTCCTCATTGTCCTCATCAAACGGTGTTTTTACTTATACTCCTTCTAACCTAAGGAATCCCCGTCACCAACATTATGTACTTCGGCCGATCTGCGAAGAAGGAACAGCGGGAAGTATGTCACTGTTACGGACTCCACGTGGCGTCAAAACACGCCAGCAATTGAAAATGGAGAACTTGGAAACACGGCAAAATGTATGTACGAGTGAGAATTCTCGTACATCATCGGCACGGCAGCTCGAGCTTGAAGCCGCAAGGAAACGCGCAGCAATTGAAATACAAGCTATAGAAGCGGCAGCGGAAGCGGCGCAAGCAGCTGCGCAAGCGGCGGCCAAGAAAGCCGAAATACAGAAATCTCTCATCGATAAAGAGCTCGAAGCCGATTTAGTCGAGCTTGGATCAAGTGGGAAATCTATGATATCGTCCAGAGATAAAGTACAAGATTGGTTAAGTAAATCTGAAAACGTGGTCGACGAAAATTCGCAACACGAGGACAACAAAATGGCGGCCCATTCCCGTGAACCCACAGCATGTGCCGACGTGCGCGAACTCGCCTTTGCCTTGCAGGAAGCCATCGCCACGTCTACTTCGAAAGCCCATAATCCAACTTTGCTGACCAGGCTCGCCACATCAAAAGACTTACCGCTTTATTTTGGAGACCCTATAGAGTGGTTACACTTTCGAAACGCATATCACGAATCTACTCGCCTATGTAACTACACCGACACGGAGAACATTTGGCGCCTGCGAAAGTGTCTTCGAGGTGATGCCAAAGATGCAGTCTCTTCGTTACTAATCGGCTGTGCCACGCCCCTCGATATCATTGACACCCTAGAACTTCGTTTTGGCCGACCCGAGATGATTATGAATAAAATAGTATCGCAGTTGAAGAAGTTAACACCACTACCGCAAGCATATCACCGTGATTTAGTTCAGTTCGCACTCAAAGTCAGAAATTACGTTGCTGCAGCTAGTGCAATCAGGCAGACTGATTATCTTCGCAGCCCCGAACTGGTCACAATGATTGTGTCGAAGCTACCATCGTTGCTCATCACCAGGTGGGCTGACCACACATACAGCACGACGCAAAATTACCAAGATGATAAACCCAAGTTAGAGCAGCTGTCGGAATTCCTCTATTTGGAAGCAAAGAAGGTGGCAGACTGCGGAGTCAGTTTCATAACTCGTCATACTCATTCAGTAGATTACAAGAATAAACCAGTTTTTAATAATAAAAGTGGTAGTTATCACAAAGTGATGACGATTAACACCAGTAGAAAAGATGATAACTGCATCTTCTGTAACTCAAGCAAGCACGAATTAGATAAGTGCCATAAATTTAGAAAAGCACTACGCAAAGATCGCTGGAAGTTCGCAAAGATGCGAAAACTATGTTTTAGATGCCTACACCCACGGCACAACGACCCATCCGTATGTACGGGCCCAGTATGTGACGTTGAAGACTGCGGCCTACCGCATCATCGCCTCCTGCATTGGAAGAGGTCCAGCGATGGGCATCAGGAGACAACGGCGGAAGATTCGGCGGATGTCAGTGAATCGGTCAACCATGCTAACGTGTGCGCGGAAAAGTGTAATTCAGTGTTGTTAAAAATAGTGCCTGTGACAGTCCACGGTTCCAAAGGTAGTGTCCGTACTCATGCTTTGTTAGATGACGGTTCCACGGTAACTTTGATTGCAGCGGATCTCGCCAACCAGGTGGGATTACACGGCGAACCCGTCACCATGCGCGCTCAGGGGCCATGGAATTCTGGTGAATTGGTATGTCAAACAGAAATTGTAAATTTTGATATCTCTAATAGTAATAATGAGCGTTTTAATTTACGAGCTAGAAAAGTAAGTGAACTTAATTTGCCTGTACAATGTTTGTCTAAAATTGATTGTAGTAATTTTGAACACTTGAATTGTACCGTGAATAATTTAAGTCTGTGTAATGTACAACCTATGTTATTAATTGGCCAAGATAATTACGAATTGATAGCACCTTCCATAGTAATTAAGGGTAAATCAGGCGCACCATACGTCACGAAGACGTCATTAGGTTGGTGTGCACACGGTCCATTGGATAAAATGTATAAATGTTCTGGTCGCTTCAATACTAAGATTTGTCATATAGCTTGCGAAGTAATCGAATCCGCTAACATCGCTGCTGCGAACACCGCAACCACTACTCATACGCCCGACAAAATCGTAAGCAGTATGATGCCGTCCCGCTCGCTCCCGGCGCGGTGCGCCGATGTGTTGTCGCAGACGGACGGGGCGCGCGCTGTTGTTGATACTACTCTGATGGAGAATAACACGGAGGTAAGTTGTTCTCATATATCGGATTTGTTTGAAATACGTGAATTAGTACTTAAGTATTTTTCCTTAGAATCTTTAGGTATTTGCAATAAGCCACGCAACAATGTAAATGAATTACGTGCTATTGAGATTCTTAATAAAACTAGTAAACTCGTTGATGGTCATTGGACTGTCGGGTTACCATGGAAACGGGACGATGTAGTATTGCCCGATTCTTACTATAATGCTCTTAATCGTTTAAAGTTAATAAATAGAAAAATGGCGCTAAATAATGATTACGCGCTACGATATCAAGATAGGATTGATCATTGTTTAAAAATAATTATGCTAGGGCTGTCACATCAGGGGGAAACCAGTAACACGTGTTGCACTATTATTTGGTAATGAGTGTTGCCATAGCAACACTAGGGGGGGAAGATGTTGACGATAGGCTTGTAACAGAACTTAAAACTAATGTTTAGATATAAAACCTGTAATAATAAAGCTTAAACTATAAATAAAACTAACTTAAGAACTATTGCATAACTTGTATGTTAAACCTAATGTCTAATAATATTTGTGTGAACTAAACTGTTTAAACGCTTTGTAAAACTATATGCTTTTAAATAAAGATTGAAGTGAGTCCGAGCGCTGGCGCAGGTTGAGTATCCCCGCGCGCAGTATTAGGTTAACCCTATGGAAACAGTCCGTAGATGTCGCGCCCGTGCGCGACAGTCGCCCGCAACGTGCCACGGATGAATGACGTGTGTCCGCGCTCAAGGCTCTCTCCTCATTGTCCTCATCAAACGGTGTTTTTACTTATACTCCTTCTAACCTAAGGAATCCCCCGTCACCAACACAGCCAATTCATGAAGTGACGACATATTGCAATATTTCCGGGCATAACGTGATGTGGCCAATTCAGCGATCGGCCGACAACATTTAATGCATGATGGAGTGTTGATGCTTTACATATGATATATATCTGATTAAGATAAAGATGATGTTGGAACAATAACAACAGCAAAAAGGACTTAGATCACGAGTCTAGAGGTCCTTGATACAAAATTCAAAACACGGAAGGGGCATATTATTATGTAGTCATAATATCTATCTATAAAAAACTTGTTGTGAGTTGGCTGCAATGAAAGACATATGACGAGACAGAACAACTTCTGCTACACATATGACACACACACACGCACACACATACACACGCACGCACGCACGCACGCACGCACGCACGCACGCACACACGCACGCACGCACGCACGCACGCACGCACGCACACATTTCTTTGTTTGTTTGTTTTATATACTTTATTGTAACTAGATTTATTGTAAGTTAAATTCTTTTAAGCTACGGAAGAGCGGAGTCTCCAAACACAGGCACCACTTACTTAAATGGGGGCTCCAATCTACACTCGCGTGCAAGTAAATCGACTCAAGCCTCAAGTGCGCATAAAAAGTGATATAACTAAAAAATGACTTATTTTACCTCTATATAATGTTTTACATAATTGAAGCCTAGTAATGAGGCTTTCAAATGGTAGCATAATATCAGTAATTTAAATAAACACTTGTACTTAGAATGCAACTGAACACAACCTCCCGTAAACTGCTCTGCGCTCTATTCACAACTTGCGCGACACAACCCCCTATAAAACCTCCTGTAATCGTTTTTTTCTTATCAGTCGCTCATTAGACGTTGACCTGAACACATCTCTGCAAATTAAAGCCGTCATTTGAAGAAAATTATGGATACAACACCTGAAGAAGCCGCTCAAGTTGTTGCCCTGTTGCAAGAAGGGTGGAACCAGCGAGAAGTCGCTCGTCGTTTGAATATGAGTCAGTCCGCTGTCTCGAGAGTATACAGAAGGTTTCAAGAGACTGGTGCCTTCACTCGGAGGCCTAATACCAGCCGACGCCGGTGCACCTCGGAGCGTGACGACCAGTTTTTGGTCTCGACCTCTCTCCGAATGACACTTAGCGGCGTTAGATGTGCAGCAGCTACGGTCAAGATTCGCCGGGGTGAGCTGTCAGTCAGTGGACAGTTAGAAGAAGGGTTGAAAAGAAGCTAACCTTACTCCGAAAAGACCCGCTACAGGCCCGAAGTTGACCACAGCTCATCGTCAAGCACGCCTTCACTTTGCTCGAGAACATTTGGATGCTCCAGCATAGAGCAATGGCAGTCAGTCCTGTTCACAGATGAGACGAGGATGTGTCTCCATGGCAGTGACAGGAGAGGTCGGATATACCGTCGTCCCGGTGAACGGTTTTCACAGTGCTGCTTTGTGGAAACCGTTGCATATGGTGGCGGATCTTGCATGATGTGGGCTGGAATTTCCTTAGAAGGCAAAACGGATCTTGTTTTCGTTCCTGGGGGAGGCCGGGGAGGAGGTCTGACCAGTGATCGTTACATTGAAAATGTTCTACTGGATCAAGTTGTCCCTTATCAAGGCTTTATTGGAGAAAATTTCATCTTGATGCATGACAATGCCCGATGTCACACTGCTCGGGCCACACGTGATTTCCTGAACGAAGTTGGAATTCACACTATGCATTGGCCAGCGCTCAGCCCCGATTTAAATCCCATTGAGCACATATGGGACGAGCTCAAAAGGAAAGTTAGAGCGAGGAATCCAGCTCCGACAAACATCAATGAGCTCAAGACTGCGTTGGTAGAAGAGTGGGGTCGAATACCACAATCATCCATTAAAAAGTTGATAAGATCGATGAAGAATCGCATGAGAGCAGTGATCAGAGCTAGAGGAGGGAATACCAAATATTGACACGAATAATTTTTTTATCTTACGCACATTTTGTTTCATTTAAACACTGTGTAACCCCATACTGTGAAATTGTATGAATTTTCAACATTTTCAACATTTTTTACATTATCATTAGCATTAACCTTTTTTACTAAACTACTGAATCGATTTTCATGCAACTTACACCATTTTAAAGCTCAATTACTAGGCTTTAATTATGTAAAACATTATATAGAGGTATAATAAGGCATTTTTTAGTTATATCACTTGTTATGCGTACTTGAGGCTTGAGTCGATTTACTTGCACGCGAGTTTACATTGTCATTAGATATAAGTTTTTACTGAAATAAATTATTATTATTATACCTATACATCCATTGAGGTATGTTTATATATTAATCAACAAGTCTTTTACTAACATAAACATCATTAACATCATCATCATCAGCAGCAGCTCATTAAACGTCTCCATCGAAGGCACGAGCCTACCCGTAAAGGGCGATTAAGACTTAGTCGTCCACGCGGGCCCAGTGCGGATTACACGACTTCACGCAAACAAACCTTTGAATCGCTCCGCAGACGTGCACAAGTTTCCTCAAGATAACATAACATACACCTATTTCTGAATAATCATAACAGTCAATATGCAAATGTGATCTAAATAGATAACGTAGCTAGTGAAATTACTGGTGTAAGAGACCTAACATCTGTTGTCTCGGGTGACGGGCGCAGTGTGGCATTGATGGATCTTAATAACTGTTCATCAGTTGTTGGTCTCAATCAATCCCGTTTTTTTTAATTCATACATATTATAAGAGCGTCGGTGGCTCAATGGTGAGGACTGTCGCCTTGCTACCGGGATGGCTGAGGTTCAAATCCCGACACGTACCAATGTGTTTTCGAATTTTCGAAAATATATGTACGTTATCCGACGCTCTTACGGTGAAGGAAAACATCGTAAAGAAACCTTCATGCACGCCTGCGAAGAGATTCGAAGGTTGTGTGTGAAGTCGTCCATCCCGCACTGGGCCCGCGTGGACGACTAAGGCCTAATCACCCTATACGGGTAGGCTCGTGCCCTTCGGTGGGGACGTTTAATGAGCTGATGATGATACATATTATACATACAAAACACCCAGATACAAACAGACATGAACGCACAAATGTTTGTACTGTCCGGGGATCGAACCCGAAAGCCTTGGTGTTAAAGTCGACGTCTTAACCGCTACACCAAATGACGCTATCAATAATGAAAAAATA
The DNA here is from genome assembly GCA_019425675.1 of Leucinodes orbonalis. Classification (NCBI taxonomy): domain Eukaryota; kingdom Metazoa; phylum Arthropoda; class Insecta; order Lepidoptera; family Crambidae; genus Leucinodes; species Leucinodes orbonalis. The sequence continues at coordinate 55,134 of PQWD01008192.1, forward strand.
TTATTTTGATTTGTTTCCATTACCCTTAACAGATAACAATGTGCTAAATATAACCCGGTAGTGAGATCAGTTGCGAACAACGACGCCTAAGCAAGGACGTGTCACCATTTATTTGATTTGTGAATCGGACTCAAAGAGGTAAGTTGGCTCTTGTAAACAAACTTACGTAACAATTTGGTCTGAATGTCTATCATGATTGCAGCTTTTGTATAATTCATATAGATGAATGGCACTTTTACCATAATAGGATATTTAATATTATTAAATATAATACAAGGGTGATATTTGTGAAGACAGATACAAAGACAAATGTGCTAAAACAGAATTGTTTCTATTGATCAGGGAGTTAGTGTTATAAGTATTAGCTTTTTACAATTACCAAAATTCATTTCTGTGCTTTTATTTGGTATTTTAAATTTTTTTATTGTATTTTGTGTAATTTTTGACGTCTATAATTGATTTTGTAAGCCTAATTTGAATACATGGATTTTGACTTTGTATCAGTTAAATTATTGTGTTCCCATACTATAAGCTCTATCCCGAAATTGGGGCTAGATTCCATTATTTGTCGTGGGGGACATTTTGTGCGTAAAAAATGTATGAGCTGGGTTGTTAAATTAATGCCTATTATTTCGACAACAGCAATGCTACTGTACATATGGTTGGCAGCCATCTTTGCTGCATCATGGCTGTACTTTCGTCAAACCTTCTCAAGATTCTCCAAATATGGCGTCAAGAACATAAAGCCGACCGCTTTCTTCAGAAATGTAGCATGGATGCTGTTAAAGAAAGAACACTTTGCCGAGGAAATAGATAGGTCATACAATGAATTTCCAGAGGAAAGGTAAATAGTGTTTGATATTACTAAATATTCATGTGCTTATAACAGTTAAAGCTAGCATTATTCGTGTATCAAAATCAGTGTTCTCAGATGTATATCATACCACCCACCATGGTCTAATGTTAAAAATAGGCCTTCCCAATGAGCACCAACCTAGTAATGCTAGGCATCCTACATCTTCTATCAGCCACACTCCACAAATATCGATCCATCGGACCACCTGACGTTCTATGCAACGCTATCAAATAGTCACAGGGATTTTTAAAATAAAAATTTTGTTAAAAAGCATCCACTGTTTAGATATTTTCAAAACACAGACACAGAATAGTTCCACCACTTACCTTCATCAGGAAGGTGTTGAAGTGAACGCGATCAGCTGCTGTACTAGCATATTGATTTGCTGAAGAAAATCACTGTGAAAGATTTCGAGTACTTCATCGACCACAGATCCATTATCAATGAGAAAACTGATCCGCTTTTTGGAAGGATCCTCATTTCATTAAAAGGTAATAATATTATTTGGATTCAATATGTGTCAACAAATTCTAAATTTACAATTTCTGGATTCTTTATCGTCTTCCGTAACTTCAATATTCAAAACCCTTTAAATTATTTTCAAGGCTTTAACAGCACTGCTAAATGGGATTTTCTGTAATTAAAAATATTTTTTCTAAATAATATAGCCGGTTTTGCCAAAGTTAAAAATATTTAGAACAGTTTTTTTATTACCAAAAATTTAGTTTTTTTGTGATTATTTATTAATCTTCTAATATTTTTGGATAGATTTACATTGTGAATATATTGTTTGTTATTTTAATTTTTCTGATCCTGTTTTATCATGATTTTTAATTTGCAGGAGAAGAATGGAAGGACATGCGGTCAACCCTTAGCCCTGCGTTCACCAGCTCTAAAATCCGTGTCATGGTGCCGTTTATGGTAGACGTAGGTAATCAAATGATGGAATCCCTCAAAACGAAAATTTTAGAATCGAATAGTAAGTTTTATTTCAAATATTTCAATCTGGTCTCATAAAATAGTTTAATAAGATTTGAGCAGCTATTTGAAATTTTAACCATATGTTATATAATTAAAACGACAAGTATTTTAGCTGATACATAACAAGGTGATGATAAAGCACAAAAAGAAAATTTCTTGTCTATAAGATCTGCACTAGGGTAACGCATAGTACTTCATTCAATCATTAACCAATCAGAATAATGATGAAGCAGTGGTACTGAATCATGAAATCGGGGGCAATTGGCCCCCGATTTACACTTTACACTTTTTTGTTAATGCTATTTCTTTGATTTTAAATTATTATTTAAATCTTATGTTAGTAATAATAGTATTCATTTTTTAAAGGTATTGCAAAATAATACAATTTAACCCTACTTAATCATACAGATAACTACATAGATGTCGATTGCAAAGACCTGACAACTAGGTATGCTAACGACGTCGTGGCTTCTTGCGCCTTTGGCCTGAAGGTGGACTCCCACACTGAACAAGACAATGAGTTCTACCAAATGGGAAAAAGTTCTGTCAGGTTTGATACAATGCAAGTATTCAAGTTCATTGGATTCCTGGCCTTTCCTAAGCTTATGGAAGTAAGTTACAAAATTAATATTATATTTTCATAAAAGATTATGTTTAACACTTATTTGATTTTATATTTTGGATAAGATTTATTACTTTTACATGTGTTTTGGTATGAAAATAAGTATAGCAAGTAAATTTTGTTTTATTCAAATAATAATATTCTAAGTTTACCCGGTTATTTTCTAGCTACGACTATACAGTCGTGGATAAAATGATATTGTCTATTTTCGATGATTTTATTCGTAGCTTTTAAAAAAACTTTTTGCTCACTTTCAGGTAAGCTGCAGACTTTAATAAGTTTACAGCTTAACTTTATCAAATGTAAATTTGAGCAAAGCGAATTTTTATTAGTGAATATTTCAGCCCCAATATTACTAAGAGTAAAAGAATAATTTCTAAATGTCCACTTTAAGGTTTAACTCATCGTGGATACTACTATGACGAGATTACAATAATCATGCACGTGGAATAAATACAAGAACAAAATACTAAGCGTGTACTACGAGTATAAGAGACTACTAGGAGCTAACGAATCTCAATATTTTTAACCTTGAAACTCGCTGAGCGGTTACTTTAATTTTAAAAACACGCATTGACATCATTGCATTTAATGCAAAAAACTACATGAAAGCTAAAACTGCGTAGAAAATCAGTTTTATTAGTGACTGGATTATGTTAAGGGTCCGTATCAGACCTTGTACTCAGGGAACTAGGTCTTAGTGTTTCGTCATAGTCCTAGCAGGAGGGTTGAAGATATACCTGTAAACACTTGTATTGCCATCCTATCTCTCATATCTCTCTCTTTTTCCTCCCGCCAAGAGTTAATAGCAAAATACTATAGTAAGCAGGCTCAAACTCAAACAGTTACCTGGTTTTTATAAATTACAATGATTACAGTTAGTTATATTAAGTTCTTCTTTCTTACAGAAATTACGAGTTACGATATTTACGGAAGAAGCTAAGGCTTTCTTTAGAAATTTAGTTAATGGGACCATGAAGGATAGAGAAGAAAAACATATAATTAGGCCCGACATGATACATCTGCTCATGGAAGCTAAGAAAGGTATCGCCAAGTCTTACAATAGAGATACAATAACCATAAGAAATTACAAAGGCATGCTGTATATGCCCCTTAACAGTGCTGTGTAGGAAGGCCTATTTCTTGCAGTAGGGTTTTAAAGGTGATGATGATGAGTAAAATGCAAATGTACAAAAAATCAGACTCTCGCTTTGAATATCGTGTTTAATTCTGGATAAAGTTGTACTCCATTTTTATTTAACGTTTATTTTCTTTATTGTATGAGCAAATATTTTCCCTTATTTATTTTTTATTAATAATGGAATATTTTGTCATCGATCGCCTAAGTTATGCCACTATTGCAGTAGTTGGTCCAATCCGTATATCTGTGCTGTGTTTTGAATTGAAAAAATGTTTAATCTTAATCTGTCATTAATAAACATTGAATGTATTTTGCGAACAAAGTATAAAGCTGCTACTAAATACGTAAAACCTATATTTCACCAATGATGTAAAAAGTATAGATTACTGATATGCTCACAAAATAATCAAAAAAAGTGTTCCGAATGCAGCCACAGTACACATACATATATTTCGAATGAGCGTACATTTACCTAAACAAAGAGCCTTCAACTGTATTCTCTTTGGCGGTCCGTTTTTGGGGAAATGTTGGCGTGTCTACCTTTATTATACAGAATATCATTGTATATCACCATAGATAGTAAGCGTAGCGCGCTTATTCTAAATCTATGTATTTCACATAGCTCCTGTCTGTCTTAGTCGACCATGCTTAAGTCTGCTAAATTTGTTTTAACTCTTTAGGTAAACTAGTATATGATGATAAGGCGAATGACACTGACACTGGTTTTGCTACCGTAGAAGAATCTGTCGTAGGAAAGAAGACTACAAACAGAGGTATGTTTAAATTCCAAATCATAGACCATAATTCTTGGTAATTTACGGAACCTATGGTGTATTTGGTAAATAATAAATACAATTCTGTGAAGGACAGATTTGATTTTTGCTAAAGAAAATATGTATGTTATGAGATATAACATTTTTGAATTCGTTCCCGAGCATGACTGTAGTGAAATAACATGAATATATTATGTTTATCACATCTTCAAATTTATTCGAAAATAAGCTGATGTTTCATAGCTTCTTGTTCCCAGACTGGTCTAACGATGACTTAGTAGCCCAAGCTGTGCTCTTCTTCATAGCTGGGTTTGAGACCGTATCCTCGGCCATGTCCTTTGCCCTCCACGAGGTCGCCGTCAACCCTGAGGTTCAGGAGAAACTGGTTAAGGAAATTATGGAAACTGACAGAAAGAATGGCGGAAAATTTGATTACAACTCAATACAGAAAATGACCTATATGGACATGGTTGTTTCGGGTAACGTAACATTTACTTTAGAAACATACATTTATAAACGTACAAAGTTGAGCCTAAAAATACTAGATGCATGGTAGAGGTAAGGATCTTAACATTAAGTACTTTTTATTTCCTGCTGGAGTCTCTTCGGTTGATAACAACCCGCCGAACCGTTGGCAGATTCATTAACAGTATTTTTTCACGATTTAAAACTATCTTACAAGGATTTATTTGAATAAAGCGTATTAAAATTTGAGTTTTCTTTATAAAACAGATATGTTTTTTAAAGATTCAGAACGACCACTAATCATTAATGTTTACCTCAACGCATTGATTTGGAAATTTGCTGATATCATCATCAGCTCATTATACGTCACCACCGAGGGGCACGAGCCTACCCGTATAGGGTGATTAGGCCTTAGTCGTCCACGCGGGCCCAGTGCGGATTGGACGACTTCACACATACGATATATTTGTATCAATTTAATTACCTTCATTATCTTATTACAATATTGTTTAAGAAAGTTCTTCAATAGAGTATAAGTTCATTCAGGATTGGCGACGAAGTTAACCGAATAAACTGGTTCATTTACAGAAGTGTTAAGACTGTGGCCACCAGCCATAAACTTGGATAGAATGTGTGCCAAAGATTACAACTTCGGCAAACCGAACAGCAGCTCTAGCCAGGACTTTGTTGTAAGTTATGACACTTGTTAATTCTAAGATTTGGATACTATTCAACTATTCCTTGCCTACATTTACTCCTTTTTGCTTACTTGTAACTGCGTCCATGGTAGTAGGCATAGCGTTTGGCTTAACCTCTTCGTTATGTATGATCTGCTAGTACTCTTGTTTTGAGTTCACGCATAAGCTGGTTGTTTTATATTAAAATTAATATTATTATTTATTCTTATTAGTAAAAATTTTAGGTATTATAATATAATGAAGCACTGCACTAGTCATGATAGTATAAAGGGTGTAGAAAATCAGTGGTGTGACTGACAAGAAAAAACCTGTTTGTCACTCTGGTGTGACAACGAGTCAGGACTCATCGCATCGTGGGTTCGAATCCCCCAGGGAAATGTCACTTTGTGCAAATTTACTAGGTGGTAGACTTGATACTAAGTCATCTAGGTACCACCGCAGTGCCAGATATCGTCCCGTGAAACAAGAGTGTTGCACATTTGTGTTTCGGGATGAGAGCACTGAAGCTAGTAAAATTACTGGGTATAAGAGACCAAACATAACGGGCGTAGTGCGATATTGATGGAGAAAATTAACTGTCTATCAGTTGTTGGTCTCCTTCTGTCATTGCCAGGTGTATCATTAGCAGAGCGTCCTGACCGTTCTGTACACTTATAAAGAAATCCTTGTTTGATTTGGACATTCCAGGCTGAATCACCTGATTGTCCTAAAAGTAAGATGCGTCTATGCTTCGGAAGGCACGTTAAGCTGTCGTCCCCGGCTACAACCTTCAGATGGTAGTTGTTCACATCCACCAATCCGCAATAGGCTTGCATGGTGCGTTACTACCCAATCTCCCTATAGCTATGGGAGGGCCTGTGCTCTGCAGTGTGCGGTAATAGGCTGATGATGTTTTTTTTACTTACTTTCTTTTTGTGTTGTTTCTTCATTACCTCCTTTTCACACATGACTACTATACCTTTATAATTCAAATACGAGTATTTTTCTTGGATTTTGTGAGGAGTTACTAACCCTAATTGCATAAGTTCGACTTATACCGCTAAATAATACAATTTTTGAATCCAGATTCATGCAGGTGAAGGCATAGTGGTGCCGGTATTTTCCATCCATCGGGACCCTAGATATTTTCCGGACCCCTTGAAGTTCGATCCCGAGAGGTTCTCAGAAGAAAACAAGCATCAAATTCAACCTTTCACATACATGCCTTTTGGTATGGGACCACGGAATTGTATTGGTAAGTAAATCTCCCTTCACATCACTTCTGAATTACCTTGAAACAGGTCTCCTTTCATCATCATCAGCTTATAACGGCCCACTACAGAATACAAGACTTCCCGCATAACATAGATATGGGAGAGCCTACCGGTAGGTTAGGTAACGCTTTTAGGTTACGGCCTGGATATCATAATTATTCGTTAAATTCTTGGTGCATTTGTTCCTTAATTAAATCCTGAAGTCAGTACTTTAACCCACTTCTTGTGTTTTGCATACCTGAGTTTCAGGACAGCAGCTAGTAAAATTACCGGTCATAAGTGACCTAACATCTGTTGTCTAGGATGTCGGGTGCAGGGTGGCATTGCTAGACAATAATAACTGTCTATCAGTTGTTGGTCTCCATCAATGCTTCTCTGTCATACTCAGGCGTATCACTTACCATCAAGTGAGAGTCCTGGCCCTTCTGTACACTTTGTAACATAAAAAAACAAGAAAGACATCTAACTCTATGATCTGTTCACAGGTTCAAGGTTTGCCCTCTGCGAGATGAAAGTGATGCTGTATCAGCTGTTAAAACACATGGAACTGTCACCAAACGAGAAGACCTGCATACCAGCAGTCCTCGATCCTGGCACGTTTAACTTTAGCATCAAAGGTGGACACTGGCTTAGGATGAAGATTAGAAACTAATATATTATTCTCAAATTGACATTTATTTTTTTACCAAAATATTAATTTTAATTGATTCATTGGATGCGGTAATTCAAAAGATTTTCCTTTTCTTTTACGGCATATAAAATAAAATAAAATATGGTATTTTGACACACGGTAATCGATTTTTGTTGCTGTCGATCTTAATACTGTGAAGCTTTAAAAACCTTTATCTACTTTCAATTTAATGTGACACTCACTGTACCATACAAAATAACAATACTAACAAAGTTTAAGAAATGGGATTAAATGTATGAAGAAATGTAATGTTTACGAAACGAAACTTTTTGAAAGGTATATTTAAGGAGTTTACCAAATGGGAAGTAGCCGCAGCGACTCGCTCTCTCTCTCTCTCAGTCCAACCTTTTGCAGTGCACTGTTAGATATCTGACACAAAATGGCGACCACCCAGTAAAAATGTTATAGCTATCTTTGTGAGCACAAAACATGAATAAAATTAAACTCTGAGTTCTAGTTAACTATTAGAGGATCATATCGGAGAGTAATCACGGGCAGAATCTTAGGCACTAAAATAAATATCATTATCTGTTATATAGTCCACCTAAGATGTAATTTAACTAGGTTAAAAAACTAGTACCTAAATTATTACTATAGGAATCAATTACATTTGTAATAAATAATCCCTTACTTACCTATTGGTAAAATGGTTGTAGTTAGCAACACCTTAGAATTTTCATATAAGATCAAAATTGTATGCATGAAAGTACGTTTGTATTTCTATGTATGGTAATTGATACTTGTTAATAAATACTTTTGTTTTTTTTATTGTTAATTAGTTTATGTTGTAGAATACATAATAAAATGTATGTTTATGAATGTGTTTACTTATGAGTTCCCAGATAAAATAACAAAAGTTTGCTGTTTTCAAATTTTATTATTTTAGTACGTAAAGATTGTCTAAAAAACGCATTGAATGAGATATTTATCACACAAATACAGTGGATAAAAAGTTGGAATGCCTTTTTTAATACACACAAGTTTTAATATTACATCAGGTTTAAAAGCCCAAAATACCCAGACCAATAAGATAATTATGTTAAATGGAACACACAAACTTTTGTACACGGGATTCGATTCCTGAATTCCTAATAAGAAAAACTTAACTACAACCTAAAAGGGCAAATACCCAAGTGGAAAAAGGAACTTTGCGTCCTATATTCGTGAAACACGCAATCGACTAATTAGATACACTCACTTCGAGGCTTACAAACGAAACCCTGATTGCCCTTTGTATTATTTAGCCCTTGTGCATATTATGAAGCATGACTAGGGTTACTGACATTAAGAAAGAAGAATTACTAGCTGGTAGACTTGATACTGAGTCGTCTAGGTTGGTGTGTACCACCACAGTGCGAGATATCATCCCGTAAAATAAGAGTGCTATGTACTTTTGTGTTTCGGGATGAGGGCGCTATAGGTAGTGAAATTACCGGGAATAAGAGACCTAACATCTGTTGTCTCGGGTGACGGGCGCAGTGTGGTATTGATTGATAATAATAACTGTCTATGAGTTATTGGTCTCTTGTTTTACTCTTTGGTCATGTGTATCACTTACCATCAGGTGAGCGTTCTGATCGTCCTGTTCAATTCGTAACATAAAAAAGAAAGATAAATATCCACAGACACTCACACAACACAATCTAGCCCCATATTAATTTATTTGTGATTTTAAAAATTGTAGATTGTAGTTAGGGTACTAAACTACTGATAAAAATTCTTATAGTTTTTTTGTAAATAAATGCATATAATACATAGGAAACACCCAGATTAATAAAAACAGACATGTTCATGCACACAAATGTTTGTATTGGCCGGGGATCGAACCCGGAATTGGTGATGTATGAACTTAATTGACCTGTTATCAACAGAATGAATATGATAATGAACTTAAATCATTATTATTATTGTTTAGTAAGTATACAAAAGATTACAATCAGAACGACATATATCTGCAAAAAATGACAATAAAACTCATCAACAACACCAACTCGTACAAATGATTTAAAGTCATGGTCAGTCCCAACTAGCAAGCAGACTGTCTAGACGTGTCAATTTTAAAAGTGCTATTAAATTTTGATTGGTCTTTACACTTAGGTAAGTGATACATAAAACACATTTATAGTATCAATACACTTTACGCTTAAACACATATTTGAAATAGGCCACGTATATGAGATAAGGTAATAAGCTACTGGGTACACACTTATATACTTTTTTGTAAATAATTTGTATGTTAAATTATACACACTCTTACCAATACAAACAGACGTATGCATATTTTGTGCATATTTTTTTTGTGCCGCACTGGACTCGTGAGCGTCGGTGGCTCAGTGGTGTGGACTGTCGCCTTCCTACCGGGAGGGCTGAGGTTCAAATCCCGACACGTACCAATGTATTTTCGAATTTTCGAAAAATATATGTACGTTATCCGACGCTCTTACGGTGAAGGAAAACATCGTGAGGAAACCTTCATGCACGCCTGCGAAGAGATTCGAAGGTTGTGTGTGAAGTCGTCCAATCCGCATTGGGCCCGCGTGGACGACTAAGGCCTAATCACCCTATACGGGTAGGCTCGTGCCCCTCGGTGGGGACGTTTAATGAGCTGATGATGATGATGATGATGATGACTGGACTCGTCCCCCGAACCCTTGGTGAACGGACATAAGACATTATAGATGCATAATATAAAATTGCATCAGTGCAACATCCCTTATTATGTTTACCTTAACTCATCACCATTAAGAATACTCAGTGAAGATATTCATATATTTTCTCGTAAAAGCTCAGTGCTTTGTGCTTATGATTGATGTCGTCTGTGCCTAGGTATTCCATACTCATCTTTATTCTAGACTAGACAACGTTATTTCCCTTTGAACTCCTAAATGCTTAATGTGTTATAAATGGGCAGTGAATTGCTTTATATATGCATTAATGTAATTCAAAGGTTGAAGACACACTGAATAACAAAAGGAAAGTCGATTGAAGATGGAAGAGTTAGTAATTAGATAAGGAAAAGTTAATATATGAAAAGATCAACATTGTATATCTAAAATTATTGTTTTACATGTTTTATGTTATAAGTGTACAGGGCGGTCAGGACGCTCACCTGATGGTAAGTGATTCGCCTGACCATGACAGAACTGCATTGTAGGAGAAAAACAACTGATAGTTATTATTCTCCATCAATGCCGCACTGCGCCCGTCACCCGAGACAGCAGATGTTCGGTCTCTTATACCCGGTAATTTCACTAGGTACAGTGCCCTCATCCCGAAACACAAAAGTGCATAACACTTCTGTTTCACGGGACGATATCTGGCATTGCATCTAGGTAGGTACCACCGAATCAACTACCTAGTACATCATTTTGAAATCTCCCGTTTGTGAAGAACAGTTATTATTATTCATTTATTTAATAGTTTACATTACTTATAAAAAAAGCTTTTACTTTATTTATTTAGGACAGTTCACAAGACATACACTTATTACATTGACAATAAACGTAAGCGATACAAACAAGTAGTGATGCCTTAATTACACACTGCCACGACAAGCACAGCTGACATGGAAACAGTTTAGCAAATTAAAGTAAAACAGAATTTAATGTATATAACATACTTGAAAATACTAACCTAGAGTATAGGTTACAAGTGAGTACAACAATTACAAAATTATGCTAAGACATAATTAAGACTGCACCTTAAGAATATTAATCAACGTTCTTTCGAACGTTGTGACTTACTATACTTATACTTCACAATATAAGATTTATGTAATACATAAATACATAAATTACCTCGACCATCTAAATATACCTTGTTCTGTACTAAACTGTTTAAAAGTAACCTAGGTCACTTCTCTTCAATAAATCGAATGCAGTTACTTTATAACAAAGCCTCTAAAGGCACTGGAGTGGACATATTCGATAAGTCAAGAGATTTCGCGAGATCGATTGCGTACAATGCAAAGTAATATTTATTTCTATTTCTGTGGCATACATTAAGTATTATTGTTAATACAACTGTGCTGCTTCTTTGGTGGCTGCATTAGTAGAAATTTCTTGATCCCAAGACTAATTATCGTAGGGCTTCTGCAGCTGCCACAGTTGCAGCATGTGTTTAAAATTTAAATTTATAGATTCTTTTTCTTTTTTAAGGAAATGCTATGCATGTCGTGGCAGCCTGTAATTAAAACATCACTTTAGCACTAAATTTAGATTTATGTAACCAAACTTGTAAATTCAGTGATTGTTTTGTTGGTTGTCCTTAATAAATAAATAAATAAAAATAAGCATTTATAATAAATTCACAAAATATGGTATTATACGTATAAGTACATACGAGTTTATAACTATTGTGTTATACTAGTTTGAACTCAGTCTCTTTTATAAAAATGTAGGAATATTTGAACGTGATTAGAACAAAATGTTTATTCCTTCTTGTATTGTAAAAATATTTATTTTTCATATCACCCGTTAATAAACATAAGCTTTACACTGAAGATCTTAGTGTCACGACTGATAAATTACAAAAACAACGCAGGCAAATCCCGATAAAGCTATTTTGTTATTTCGGCATTCTGCAAACAAAACTTCATTTAAGTGAAGGTTCAATAGCGTAGCAGCTAACGTGTTTTGTTTAGAAAAATAATAATAAATATCAAATTACATTAACATAGCGCCATCTAGCCACATATTAAGCGAGGAGCTTGTAGTTAGGGCACATAATAACTGATAAACATACTCATATAAATTATTTGATAAATACGTAGATATTATATATAGACACTCAGGCCATTACAAACAGACATATTGCACACAAATGTTTGTACTTCTCGGTGATCGAACCCGGAACCTTTGGTGTAATAGCCGACGTCGCCACCATTACACCACATGGGTCGTCAAACGCTTTACGATCGAAGAAATCAAGCAACTGTCGCAATGGTCAACCATTGGCTGGGTCACCGCAAGAAATATTATCTCTAGTTCGTACGTGGTTTAGGAAGCACTAATAAGTTTTTAGTTTCAGCTACTGTCCCGTTTTTGTTAGGCCCGTATTCTGAAACGAGTCTCAACGTTATCTTTACCTTAATTAAGTTAGAAAGAGATGGCACTATTTATCGTATAGATCGATATCCCTTTCTCACTCTACTTCAGTGAAGATCAACGTTTGTGTTGCCAACTGTCCGGTGAAGCTGCGAAGGCCACCTGCGGCCAACAGCGATTCCAAAAAAAAGAAAAATAATGAGTCTCGTTCTAGATTCCGGGCCTTACAATGGTAATGGTTTTGTCCCCCCGCAACGCCCTAAGCCAAGGTTCTAGTCCCATTCGGGGACGCCCTTAGGCTCGTTATGTAGCCTGAAGGCTGAGAGCCTTCTGCGCTCGCCAATTGCCCGGTGCAGTTGTAAAGGCCATCTGCGGCCAACAGCAGTAGTTAGTTAAAAAAAAAAAGATTGACACCTACAAAACTACGTGAGCATACGTGGCGTGTTAGAGTCTAATTTTTTCCATAACTATGCTGTGTAAAGAACGTTTGTGCCCAGCAATGGGACGTCAATGACATCATCATCATCATCAGCTCATTAAACGTCCCCACCGATGGGCACGAGCCTAACCGTAAAGGGTGTATAAGCCTTAGTCGTCCACACTGGCCCAGTGCGGATTGGCCGACTTCACACACAACCTTTGAATCTCTTCGCGGGCGTGCGCTGGTTTTCTCACGATGTTTTCCTTCACCGTAAGAGCGTCGGATAACGTACATATATTTTCGAAAATTCGAAAACACATTGGTACTTGGCGGGAATTCAACCTCAGCTCTCCCGGTAGGAGGGCAACAGTCCACACCATTGAGCCACCGACGCTCTATCGTTAAAGACAATTCGACTATAATTCCCAACTTCTAACATTTTAGGGTGAGTTTTCTAACCTTGGTGATGAGTTGCATAGCGACCATGCGGAAGCGGTGCACATCTTTGGTACGCAGGGTGCGGGCCAGCCGCAATGGTATATTAATTGCTTTTGCCGAGCGCTTCGACTGTCTGTACCTAAATCATTGTTCGATGGTGCATAGGCAGACTGACATAAATATACTTTTTTAAATAGGTTACAATATAATACTTGAAAGTTGAACGCTCTCAAATGCTCGTTGGTGGTATTTGTTGCTACACCTTAAACTAACATAGTTTAGCAGCGTAAACTAACATAGTTATAAGTGTTTTCATATATTTTGTTTGCTATCACTTTATGGATCTTTTGGAGTTATCTGAAATAAAGAACTATTATTATTATTATTATAGCGATAGGCATACGTAAGTAGCGAAGCGTAGGACGCCATTCGGCCCGATCACAGACATCGGAATAAAAATTAGACCGGACGAGTCGCTAAGTTTATAAGAAGACCCAATGTCGCAATTTCAACTTACACACACACATTAAAAATACTTACACTTAATAATACTCGTCATTGGTCAATGTTTACCAATCACGGACACCTTGAACGCGGTGATCCATGCGGGGAAGCGTTATATCGATAGATATCGATACTTTTTCTATTACCTGCACGAAGATTCAAAATAAAAATCCTACTGTTAATTTTGGGTTACGTGAAATAAATGTTAATTTTAAATGAAATATATTATTGGTGTATTAATAATGTTGAGGAACTTTAATAATATTATTAAAACAATATTATTAAGCCGCGTAGCTTTATTTATTTTATTAGAACTATAATTATCGATCGACGTATGTATATCATATCATCGCTAAAAATCAATACAGCAGAAAGTAAATTTTTAAAAACATTTCAAGAAATAATGTTTAGAATGAAAACATATATTTTTTTAAATAGCAACACCCAAGGCAGATACGAGTATGTACGAGTATATGGTAAAATTAACATAAATATTGTCTTGTAAAGGGTTACTTATTCCATGTTATAATAAACGTAAAACTTACAACGCTGATCTTCTGGGAACCTTAAATATTAGATACTATTACTATAAATAGCTTCAGAAAAGGGCAGACACAATATAATGATAAATGTTAAAAAGTTTTAAAATAAATCACTATTGTTCATTATTTTATAAAATCCTTACACCACATTCACAAATTAAAAATGGCCGTGGCGTGTTCACAGTCACCTTGATAAAAAGCCAATAGCCGTCGTGATTCTTATCAACTTTGTTCGCTTATTATGTACTTATGTTTTTAAACAAAACTTAAATATCGAATAAAAGATATAAAATAACTTTATTAAATAAAATAGCTCTAAATATTTCTTAATACTGTTAGTAGAATCGAGGATATAAAAAATACAAACGTAAAATAAATAAACAAAAACCTTCCGCTTCCAAACAAGACTGCATACTATATATCGATGGTGTGGGTCGATAAAATGGTTCTCACTAGGCGTTTTGTACCAACGACGCGGTCAGGCCGTACTACTACGAATAATGGTTCTAGTGGAACACGAGTAATTTCGCTAACCATTGCGCGCATATTATGAATTGCGAACCGACGAACAGTTACACAGCCGCATTGTAATATAACTACCGAGAATCGTTACAAAGAATTTACATTGATATGTTTTCATGAATTAAAAAACGGACGATTCGTTAAATATCCTTTTTTAATTATTATAAATCAAAGTTTTTCGGTTCTTACCTGGAAAGTTTATCCATTATTTGCTAATTTACTAAAACATCACGCGATGATGGCATGTTACATTGCACAGGGACGGCATTTTTGGAAATAAACGGTATTTTCTTCTAAAATGCGTGCGTCTGGACGCGACTTACACAGAGCGTAAACTGGCAGCCAGTGTATGCTCGTTGAGCTTACATTTGTCGCACTTAAAAACGCGCGGCTTGCCCCATCTCCTGTATTGGGAAATCTGTGGGCCCGATGGATCGATGACTTGCAAAATGTCGCTGGTGGAGTCTACATGAGGAAAGTGGAGTGCTGTGTTTTCTTCTAGCATAGAATGAACACCTGGGGAGACCTTTGCCCAGTATGGTACAAGGGGCATTAGCTTCGATTTATTGTGGGAAACCCATATCAGTATCACATTTATAATAAATTACCAGATCATCTAAAATAATTACCTATGACGCAGTTTAAAAAGGTTTTTTTAATTTTGATAAATAAATGTTATTATAAATTAAATGATTTTTTTAACTAACAATTTAGATGATTTATAGGTAGGTTAGATACTAAGTAAAATGACTCAATAATAAATAATATGTTTGTAAAATTTCTATATTGTATACTTTGACATTCAGTAATGATAATTTGTTTCTTGGTATTTTTAGCTATAAGTAATTAATATTTGCACGCCATTTTACTGTTAGAATGTAAAGGACACTAGAAATTGTAAAAGAAATGTACACTACTTCATACATTCGAGCAAACTAATGAATTCTTCTTCTTCTTCAGTCCACCAAACCATTACATTTCATTTTATTTGTCTACAAATTATTTCAAGTATTCATGTTTCAGGGTCATGTTGATTTTTCTTTGGGTGCTGGTCGTGGTTGCATCACTATGGCTATACTTCAGACAAGTCTACACGAGGTTCTCCAGACACGGGGTGAAGAATTTCACTCCTTTCCCACTGTTGGGTAATATGCTTCAAGTGGTTATACGCTGGGAACACTTGGCAGATCAGTTCGATCGACTGTACTTCTCTTTTCCAGAAGAAAGGTATGTTGTACGCATTTTTTACACAATTCCGATGAATCGAAATCTTCTTTTAGGGAATGCTTGCTGATTTATGACATTTCTTCAACAACTCCTTAAAATTTATTAAAGCTACAAGACAAAAGTTGCAAATATTGAAGCAATGATCTCAAAATAGCTTAATCATAAGTATTTTTTTTAAAATCAAAATAATATAACTGGGCATAAGAGACCTAACATCTGTCTCGGTGGCGGGCGCAGTGCGGCATCATCATCATCAGCTCACTAAACGTCTCCACCGAGAGGGCACGAGCCTACCCGTGTAGGGTGATTAGGCCTTAGTCGTCCACGTGGGCCCAGTGCGAATTGGACGACTTCACGCACAACTTTTGAATTTCTTCGCAGGCGTGCATGAAGGTTTCCTCACGATGTTTTCCTTCACCGTAAGAGCGTCGGATAACGTACATATATTTTCGAAAATTTGAAAATACATTGGTACGTGTCGGGATTTGAACCTCAGCCCTTCCGGTAGGAAGGCGACAGTCCACACCATTGGCCCACCAACGCTCTAATTCTTGCGGCATTGATGGAGGATAATAACTGTCTGTCATTTGTTGGTCTCCTTCATTACCACTCTTCTCGGAGGCTAGTTCCTCAGAGCCGCTCTTTTATAGTTGAGTGTATCACTTACCATCATATGAGTGTCCTGTACACTTTTAACATAAAAAAACTGATAAAAATGAACTTCACAAGTGCAGTTGGTTCCAATTCACATAATTATCTTCAATTGAAAATATTATGCAGCGAAAAACTGTGGCAGAATAGTGCTCAGTCAAAATTAAGTCGTAAAATCCCGGGCAATATTTCATTGTGTCATCTGTTTTTATTCCAGATTCGTTGGCAGATATGAATTTCTCAACCCAATGGTTGTGGTCCGTGATATAGAGCTGGTAAAAAGGATCACTGTAAAGGACTTCGAGTATTTCCTCGATCATAGAAGCATTGTGGATGAGACCAGCGACCCGCTATTTGGCAGAAACCTATTCTCTTTGAAAGGTTAGCGAGTATTAATGATCTCATATGACATGTGACTGACGGAGCCTCATTAGTCTTAGCCAGCCTACATACTCAAATGTTAATATTTTATTATAAATTGTTGTTATTGTTCAATTTATTCATATCCATACTCGTAAGAATATAATAAGTTTGATGTTACTTTAGACACGTAAAAATTATGTACACTTTTTAAATACACCCCTTATATTTTTTTGCCTAATCGTCGAGATAATCTGCTGAACTGCTAATTCCTCAGCATTGACAACTCTGCATTGACTTTATTGACATCATCGTCATGCTTGTCATCATCATCATCATGATACTTATTGCTGTAAAAGTTGATTTTAACTTTACTTAATCTAGCTACATACACGTCATTTCTTCTGTTTCAATATTTTAGGTCAAGAATGGAAAGACATGCGATCAACGTTGAGCCCGGCGTTCACCAGTTCCAAGATGCGTGTGATGGTCCCTTTCATGATGGAAGCCGGTAACCAGATGATTGAAGCACTTAAGAAGAAAATACAAAATAACAAAGGTTAGTATTGTATGCTTTGGAAATTAGGTTTTTTATTATATAGGGAGCAAGAGAGACACCTGGAAAGTGGTCATCTCCGCCCAGGGACAACGGTGACACCAGAAGTTCCACCGGTGCGTTGCTTGCCTTTTAGATTGGAATACACTCTTTTTTTAAAGGTTCCTATGTCATATTTGTCAGGAAATACCGCTGCTGGTAGGTCATTCCATATAGTAAAGTACGTGGCAGAAAATTGTACATGAATGTGGAGCGCCTTGCTGAGTGGTATAATTTTTCAGTGTATTTTGATTTAAGTTTTAAAGTTCGAGCAAATTCTAGTATTCTGCCCCACCAATTAACATTCTGTATTTCTTTTTTTATGCCGTATTAATATGCTTGAAATGATTTCTTCTTGTAACTTGATGATTTTAAAATGAATACAAATGAGATGATAAAATTGATATACCTAATAATGTATAACTATGAGCAGGGCCGGATTTACCTTAGGGCTACTTGGGCTGTAGCCCAGGGCCCCGAGATTACAAGGGGCCCCCAGACCTCGCTTAAGCAGTAGGTGATTTGGTTTCTCCCTTATTCAGAGGTTGCCTGGAAGAAATTGCAACCTCAGCAATATAGTCACCTTTTGTACAATTGATATTGGCGTAGGTTTAATTAAGAAACAGTTTTCTGACCGGACTATTAGTTGAAAAGCCCCTCAGTAGTTTCAGCCCAGGGCCCCACAAATTCACGATCCGCCCCTGACAATGAGATGTCCAAGAACCACTATTTTAAAACTTTGATAACTATGAATGAATTGGTGTGATACATGTTTATAATTTTCTAATTCTAGAAGATTATCTGGATGTAGATCCAAGAATGACAACACGATACGCGAATGATGTTATAGCATCATGTGCCTTCGGCTTGAAGGTGGACTCTCAGAATGACGTGGACAATCAGTTCTATAAGATGGGCATCAAGACTGCATCATCATTCAGTTTTCGCCAAGTTCTGACGCTTTTTGCGTTAGCTAACTTTCCAAGGCTTGGAAATGTAAGTATGAAGTTTCCGAATAATACGAAGTTGATAAATAAGAACTTATTTTCGAGAGAAACCTATTTCCGCTAATGAAGCTAGATAATAATTAAGCTAGGATATATAAAGTAAATTTTATTTTCAAGTACTTACTCGGTAGGAGAGCTCGGTGGCTCATTGGTGTGGACTGTCAGGGAACAGTGCATGCGCATGTTCAAATCCCGCCACGCAACTATGTGTTTTCAATTTTTCGAAATTATATGTACGTTTATCCGACGCTCTTAAAGTGAAGGAAAACATCGTGAGGGATCCTGCGCACGCCTGCTAAGAGATCAAGGTTGCGCGTGATATCGGCCAAACCGCACTGGGTCTGCGTGGACGACTAAGGCCTATACACCTTTACGGGTAGGCTCGTGCGCCTTGGTGGGGATGTATAATGCGCTGATGACGATGACGATGATTCGATATGAAAATGTTGTTTACATAAAAAATCCATGGGTTTTCTCGCTCATCACTTAGTATGTTTTGGTTTAAGTTACGTTATCACCTTTCAATTAGTATGGAGCGCGTTATAAGCTGATGATGATAATTTATTATGATGGAGAGCAATCTGTCCTAGTATTTTCGACCTAGAACCTTATTTTTAGTAAAGATATTTCTCCTAGGTAAGCCTTAAAGTTTAATAATATAAGAAATGTCTAAGGAGCTCTCAAACTATATCATTGTTTTTGAAACTGTTACCAAATTATCCCGATTAGCTCATACTCGTACATTATTTGATTGAGAGACAAACATGAGTTCACGGCTTCAATCAAATTCAATTGTCGAAGCACGAGATACAAGGACGAATTTGTGAACTGTTTTCGGTTACAGAAATCCTAGATACAGTATGTATGATAGCCATAGGTCAGGTTTCGCAAATTAGTAGCAGGTTTTTTTGTGTAGACATGGTACAATTATAACGATACTCACTTAATGCTTATTTGAAAATGCTAATATACACGCGTAGAAAGCGGTTACTGCTTTACAATGTAAGTGTATGTAGTCAATGATATTCTGTATATAAAAAAGTAGGTATGCCATCCTTGCCTCAAAAATGAACCGCCGAAGAGAGTACAGTTTGTACACTTTTGTTTAGGTAAATGTACGCTCATTAGAAATATGTGTGTGTGCCGTCACTGCATTCGTAACACTTTTTTCGATTGTTTTGTGAGCGTATCACGAATCTATACTTTTTACATCATTGTATGTAGTACACAAAGGACGTCAATGTGATATATATCTTTATTGTGCATAAAAGTAACTTGATTAAAACATAAAAGTTTGAATATTATAATCCCACCAAAACATTTCATGTAAAATCTTGCCAAGACGACCACATAAGGTTTGCGCTGTGATAAATATGGTAAAATCACTTTAATATTTGTGCTACTGACTTTTAAACCGCCCACATAAATAAATAAATATCCTCACTCAACTCAACTGACATTCATGTAGCGCCATCTAGCCCCAAGTTAAACATGAAGCCTGTATTATGGGTACTAAACAACGGATAAACATACTTATATACTTTTTTGTAAATACATACATAGTATACATATAAATCACCCACACCATTACAAACAAACATGTTCATGCACACAAATGTTTGTACTGCCCGGGGATCGAACCCGGAACCCTTGGTGTTGCAGTCGACGTCTCAACCGCTACACCAAATTTAATTTATCGGTGAATGTATGTAATAATAGGTGTAGGCAAACAGCTGACACAAGCTGGCAAAGGACGCATGTTGTAACGGCATGTCCTTTAATATTTCTCCATATTTTACTGACCTCTAATACTTAGTTAGGAATTTCAGTTATAAATCTTGGAAAGAATATTTCGACTTCAGATCAAAAGAAAAGGGCATCTGGTATTAAACAATACAACCTGAACCTCTACGTATACCAAGGTTTGTTAGCTGTTCTTTAAAGACCTGATATTGTTACTGCCCTAAGGCTTCGATCCGGCCACATTCCAACGAGGAAGTTCACATTTCTAATTGGCATATCAACATCTCCTTTATGTGAAGTATGTGGACAAATTGATGATGGATTCCATGTATTAATGGAGTGTGTCCGGACCGCACAACTGAGAGAGCGACCAGTGGCTTCAAAAATACACGATAATAATTGTAAGAGTGCTCTAGCAGCCCCTTTGTCTCCAGAAGCCAGGACACTATACAAAATGTTATCCACTACAATGATTTGTAATCCTACTCAATTGTTTGTAATCTTCTTCAATTGTAACCATAACGACGCGACATAATAAAAACTGACTAAGCTCCTTATAAAAAGAAAAAAAAAGGTGTAAGTACGAGTAATGTTCGTCATCATCAGCTCATTAAACGTCCCCACCGAGGGGCACGAGCCTACCCGTATAGGGTGATAAGGCCTTAGTCATCCACGCGGGCCCAGTGCGGATTGGACGACTTCACACACAACCTTCGAATCTCTTCGCAGGCGTGCATGAAGGTTTCCTCACGATGTTTTCCTTCACCGTAAGAGCGTCGGATAACGTACATATAATTTCGGAAATCCGAAAATACATTGGTACGTGGCGGGATTTGAACCTCAGCCCTCCCGGTTGTAAGGCAACAGTTCACACCACTGAACACAAACAGTATTGTTCGTATTTGTTCAATATTTTTTCTTTCTTTGCAGTTAATAAAGTTACAGCTGTTTCCAAAAGCAACCAAGACTTTCTTCATAAGCTTGCTGCGGAAGACCATGAGCGACCGGGAAGCCAACAATATCATCAGACCTGACTTGATACATTTACTAATGGAAGCCAAAAAAGGTTACTTAATGTTGTTTCACTTGAACATTTTGAATTACATTCTTAATACCTGCATAATTTTTAACAATGCACATTGAAAACATCCTAATTAAAGTTGAACGAACTGTTTCTCCGACGCTCTTACGGTGAAGGAAAACATCGTGAGGAAACATTCAAGCTCGCCTGCGAAGAGATTCGAAGTTTGTGTGTGAAGTCGTCCAATCCGCACTGGGCCCGCGTGGACGACTAAGGCCTAATCACCCTATATGGGTAGGCTCGTGCCCCTCGGTGGGGACGTTTAATGAGCTGATGATGATGAACTGTTTTTAACTGAACCATAGCTATATTGTGTGAAAAGGCCTGTATACTACAGTGGGCTAGAAAAGCCATCATCATTAGCATTATAGCAAGCGAGGCTATGTCCAGTAACATCCGCCCAAAGCTCTTTTAACTTCCATATATTTCCTTGATCTTCTTCTTTTTAGGGTTCCGTAGCCGGCAAAAAACGGAACCCTTATTTAAGTAGGCAACGTTTTAGACCTGCTGAGTTTCACGTACTTGAATTGTCTGCTCCATTGCGTATTAAAAATATCTAAAACACGTACGACGACTGTATATTTAGTTTTTATTATAATTTAAAATTGTTCACAGTTAATTAGTGTGTTATATTTGCAGGTCGATTTCTTCACGATGAAAAAGTGACTAAAGACACCGATGCCGGTTTCGCAACAGTTGAGGAATCAGTTATTGGCAAAAAAAAGATCGACAGAGGTAAAACATAGATAAATATTGAAGTCACATTTCCATCAAAACCTAATGAGATATCGATAACCGTTTACCCTAGCCTGAATTCTGTTATCATCTTCGTAACTTGGTAGAATTTACTACATCCCATTCCGTTGAAGACATACGAAGTTAAAGATGCAATAAGCAAACCATGAATAAGGGTCGTTCCCTCGTCACCCTAATAAACTTTATAACTTAATCAATCTACAATAACCATATTGTTTCTTAAATTACTTTTTAACCTTCAAACACAACAAATCGTCTACTACTCTACTATCTATTATATGTATAATAAGTACTATGAGACCATGATTACATAGAAGGTGTCCAATTAGTACTTTTCAGTGGACAGCATTTTTTATCAGTTCGATAAATTCATAAGTTGTTCACAACAGAAACTCTTGGTTATGTATGGTCCCCTAATACTTTTTTCCAAATCATTTTAGTTTTCCTAAGGGTATGTAATACTCATGTAAAGTGTTTCCCAACCGAACAGAGTTGATTAAGTTATAAAGTTTTATTAGGGGTGACGAGTGGTGATTTTTTCAAAACAAAATTCTCACCCGTCACCAGTGGGGAACAAAGCTAGGGGTGACGAGTGGAAACTACCCGTTGCTGCAGTGGCTTGTTAACATAACTTCACATGTTACCAAAACAATGACCAGAAGAATTTGTTTAATAACTCATCTATTTTGCAGTTTGGGCGGAAGCAGACCTAATTGCTCAAGCAATTCTCTTTTTCATTGCCGGCTTTGAGGGAATTTCTGCTGTGATGTCGTTCACGCTACACGAGTTAGCTGTCAACCCTGAAGTTCAGGATAAGCTGTTTGGAGAGATTAAAAACAACGATATCAAAAATGGGGGGAAATTTGACTATAGTTCCATTCTTAATATGACCTATTTGGATATGGTGGTGTCAGGTAAGCAAGTTGAAGTGGTAGTGGGCTAGTCACGTATGTCGCAGAACTGATGGCCGTGGGAGCAGACGAGTTCTGGAGTGGAGACCGCGTCTCGGCAAGCGTAGCGTAGGACGCCCTGCGCCTCGATAGACCGACGACTTGCGAAAGGTCGCTGGTGGAGGCTGGATGAGGAAAACGGAGGACCGGGATATCTGGCGCAAAAGGGGGGAGACCTATATCCAGCAGTGGACAGCGAAAGGTTGAATAAGGAATAGGAATAGGTGACAGGTAAGAATATTTGGGCGTTATCGATAGATTTTTGTGTCTTATAAAATGCATGCAAGGATTTTAATAGAATTATGTCAAATTAAGGTGCTAAAACGAGGACGTTACCAAAAACGGGGGTAATTTCGCAGATATGGTTATAGATATTGGAATTTTATAATTATAATTTCGAAAATAGTAGCTTCATGTTATTCTGACTTCAAGTTAAATTCTGAATTTTTAGTAACTTTATTAACATAAGATTTACAATTTACAAAGTGGTAGAATCGGTCCTCCGCAGTGCCAGATATCGTCCTATGAAACAGAAGTGTTTTGCACTTCTGTGCTTCGGTATGAGGGTAGAGATAGTAAATTTACCTGATATAAGATACCTAATATTGTTGTCTCGGGTGACGGGCGCGGTGCGGCATTGATGGAGTTTAACTGTATATCAGTTGTTGGTCTCAATCAATGCCACTCTGTCATGGTCAAGCGTATCACTTAACATCAGTGACCGCTCTGACCGTCTTGTACACTTTGTAACAAAAAAACATTTAATGCTTGAAACGAAAACACCCCATGCAGACATCAAACTTGTTCATTCAAAAGATACATTTACCAAAGCATATTGAACTTTCAGAAGTGTTAAGGCTTTGGCCGGCCGGCATCGCAATGGACAGGACGTGTAACAAAGACTACAATCTTGGGAAACCAAACAGCACAGCGACCGAGGACTTCTACGTTAGTACACTTTTGACAACAGAACCTTGATTTCTTCGTTACCAATATATTTGCACGGTCAGAATTACATCTTGTTGCTACTGTACAACACTATACACTGTAAATATCCTGAAATCTCAATGACTTTTCCAAAATACAATAAGCGATTAGTCAACCCATGGATACATTACCACATAATATCCATTCATTATGATATAAATAATGCGGAGAATTCATTATTTTAAATAATAAAGTTTCCAAGTTTGGTTAGAAAATTGTAGGCAAAATTACCTTATTGAAAGTAAGATTATACGACGCTCCGGAGGGCACATTTATAGGTACTATTTTGGTGTATTTGTGGAAATTATAACCGGTTAGAAATTATAAATACCCATATTGATTATAACCAGTTCAATAAATATTCTAAATTTCACGAGTAAAACTAATTTTTTTTACCGATTTCAGATTCGCAAAGGAGAAGTCATCATGATTCCAGTGTGGGCATTTCACCACGATCCCGAGCTATATCCGAATCCGATGAAGTTTGACCCGGAACGTTTCTCGGAGGAGAACAAACATAAGATACGTCCGCTGTCGTATATACCATTTGGACTTGGACCCAGAAATTGTATCGGTAAGTGTGCTGAAGCAAGAAAGAATAAATAATTAGTTGAAAAATTAAAAAATTGTTGAAATACAAATACATATATTCAACTTAATTTATAACTATCACTACATAGTATAAAACAAAGTCGGTTTTTTTGTCACGTTGCGTGCGTTGCCACCAATCAGTCTAATAAATGCGTTTTTTTATTAGATTGAGTGGTTCAAAAGGAAGGTTTATATGTATATTTATTAAATAGTTTAGAAATACTGTTATTTTTGAGGTTTCTAATGTGATGTCGTAATTTTTTTTTCCATTTACTTTGCAAACGAAGCCTAAACCCTACAAGATTTATCAAAACAATGTACTAAGTATTGTACACATTGAAAAGGTCTACTAGAAATTCCACGATGGTATATCTATCTGTTATGGATATCCCACAATAATATTTTTATATTATTTACTTACAACAAACAATGGCAAATTTTCGAAGCGATTTTAACCAATACAGCATTAATTCTCATCCAATTAAATACCTTAAATAAATTATTGATTGAATATGGATCTATATGGTACCTCATAGCATCTGATTTAATTCAATATTTTCGAAGATATTACAGATTTAAGGATTGCGGTACGTAGCGTTTGCACTGGTACGGCCGACCGGGCAGGCGGCAGCGTGCTATTACGAATGTCACCATTGCACCCGTGCGAAGCATGGGCGAGTCTGTAGTTAATTTATAAATGAAACACAAAGTTACTGGTTTTGTTGAATTAATGAAGAAATGAGAAATTGTGTTTATTACAACATACGACTTAACAATATGTTATTCTTTGCAAACAACTTTAAAAACGTTTCCTAATGACTACGTGGTACGTTAGCTATGATTATCCAGTTTATTCTGGTTCGCATTTAATACAAATCTCAATAAGACCTGTTTCTTTTACTTCAGGCTTTAAGTCCTGTTCATTTAATTGTTTCTCAGATGAAGAATTTTTGTGTTTCAGTGTTTTCAAAATACTTTTCAATGCGACAACTTTCTTTTAAGTCTTACATTTTGTTGTTTGAGAAGCTTGTTTCTCTGATGGATTATTTTCTTTTGTAAAAGTAGACGATGAACTTGTTTCCTAAACGCAAAAACTATTGGAGACTCGAAAACAGCATCCAAATCGGATATATCCACGTCATCGAGACTGTTGGGAGAGTCGCATCTTTGAGGTAAAATCGCTGGTCTCTAAAACAATAGAAAAGTACAAATAAATACCGGGACTATATCATCTTATATGAACAATAAACTTGTTATATGCACAATCACGAATCAATATCAACCACAAATTGTCCGAGCCGCTTGACACATTTTATGATACTGCTTCTGTCATGGTCAGGTATATCACTTACCATCAGGTGAGCGAGCTGACCATCCCGTATGACAGTAAACACTTATAATTTTTATTTTATCCCAGAGCGTCGGTGGCTCAATGGTTCGCATTCCTACACCATTGAGGCTGAGGCTCAAATCGTGACATGTACCAATATATGTACGTTATCCGACGCTCTTTCGGTGAAGGAAAACTCATGAGGAAACCTTCATGCACGCCTGCGAATAGATTAGAAGGTTGTGTGTGAAGTCGTCAAACCCGCATGGACGACTAAGGCCTAATCACCCTATATGGGTAGGCTCGTGCCCCTCGGTGGGGATCATATATTAAAAAAAACAGTGTCAGCCCACACAAAAACATTTTCCTACGTAGTGGAATTACATCGCTAAACAATGTAAAAGAGATTGCATCACAAATATACTGAGTCAAATAGATTTACGCTTTTCGTAAACAAAAATGTTTTCATTCACCAATTACTTGACCTGTAAACCATATGGTACAACCACCTATTTTATTTTTGAGAGTTTGAGGTTTAATGTAAAAAGTGATGCCCTCGCAATTTATATATTCAATTTGAAATACATAGCGTTTTCATTAAAGAACAACTTTGATTATCTATGTGATTATAATTTCCCATTGCCTAGTTAGTCTGTTATATAAATAAGATAGATAGATAATTCTTTATTGCACAAAACAAATAAAACACTTAAAAGATTCTGCACAGGAAAAAAGTACAATTGGCAGCCTTATTACTAAATAGTAATTTCTTCAGAAACCAACTTATAATAGAAGAGGACAATTGAAAGAAGGGTATGCATACATATAAACAAGAATAAGAGAAAAACAAATATATATATCTTAAATAGATACATATATAACTATCAATATATATATATATATATGTGTGTGTATGTGTATATATAAGTGGGTACTAATGTGATTTATAGGTGTAATTGTGCATCATCATAAACTCATTAAACGTCCCCACACAGAGTCGTCCACGCGGACCCAGTGGATTGGCCAACTTTACGCACACCCCATAATCTTTTTGCAGGCGTTCGACGTACATTTAATTTCAAAAATATAAACGTACATATAATTTTAAAAAATCGAAAATACATTGGTATGGGATGTGAACCTACACCCTGATCCAGAGGCAACAGTCCACACCACTGAGCCACCGACGCTCTATTGTGCATAACACTTGCTCAAACTTGACTCGAAAATTTTTTTATAAGTTAAATTTAAAATTTAATTAAATACAAGCGCATTTTTACAATTTGAAGCAGCTGTCATAAAAACAATATACAAAATTTACAAATAATTGATACGAAGAGATGATTTAAGACATTGTGTCTCATTGTTGCACCTGAAACTTCACCAAGTGGACTCTATCCATCAGTAAAGTACGCTTTTACTCAAGTACATTTATGTGAAATATAAAAACAGTTATTCATAGATGAGAGCTGTCAAAAATTATTTGTTTTCCCCAAGCGACATTTCTAAGAATATTTCGGATAATGAAAATTTAACAAATTAATATCTTTGAATACTTATATGAGGTCCCTTGAATTTTATAAATTTTAGAGTCATAATTTGTACACTTCCTAAACACATAAGATGGCATATTTGATTAAATTTGGTAAGCACACAAACGAAGAAAAAATTGGCAGATTAATTGAAAGATGTTCCTATTCCAATAAGATAGTTTTCGAGTTACCTTACAATGTACACACTGATTACATATCTGCTTCTTTAATATTTTAATATCATTGTTTATGAGTCAAATAAACCATCTCGTAATATGAAGCAAAGTGTATCATAGGCGAAAGAAATACCACGTTTTGTCTTTTTGGTACCTATGTTACGAATAAAAAAACATTCATACTCAAGTTTAATAGTTACCTGTAACTGTAATATAGGAACAGCCGTTTTTTTTAACATCAGACGCCCTTTTGGAGATATATATTTACAATCAATAGTAAAATGATCTGAACAAACTGTGCTGTACTTCGTAGGCATCCAATCAGGTTCCCTTCTTTGCCGTCGTATAACTGCAATCCACTTTAAGCGCACCAGTTCATGGGACGGGAGCCTAAAATAGCAACGATTTCATTTATTTATAAAACAATTACTCCATAAATTTAAAGGTGTTTACGACATACAGACGAATAACTTTTATTTGATTTTGAAACCCCCCTCCCCCCAAAAGGGAAATATGTAATTTCATTTAAAATTTACCTACTTATATTAATTTTAAATTCAAAATTATTAAAAGACAGGTACAATATCCGTTACATTATTCTGGATGTACAGTTATAGAAAAGAAACTATTTTACAAGAGTTTATTTTCACCAAAACTCCCTGTCATATCAAATCATCAATGACGTTCACTAAAACACTATAGTATTTTTCAAACAACTACATGACTCCGTAGGATATAATCACAATATGATATCTGCGCAGTCACGCTCGTTTTCTGTCCTTGTCGCTCTGGTTGCAATAAAATCAGTTGTCCCTTTCTTTGAGGTGACGCCATCATGGCTGCGTATTTTGTCAGACATATCAAATAAAATTCAATAATATTGCATTACTTACTTGTGATATGTGATTCCGTTGTTTTTGTTTACCTTTTCTGCATAGTTTGTGCACTTAAGCATAACACAAGACGGCATTTTGGGGGCGTTAATATATTTCTAACATAAAAAGCTTGTGACACGTACGTTCGCAGCGACGCATCGAGAGCGACTGCAGACTGGAGCTACAATTATAGTCTCTCGGACACTTCAATTCAAAAAGGTTCCATATTTCGTATATAAAGGTAAATACGCCACCCGTGCCTCAAAAACGAAACAAAGAGAATACCGGCTCTTTGTTTAGGTAAATGTACGCTCATTCGAAATGTGTATGTGTGCTGTCGCTGCATTCGGAACACTTTTTTCGGTTGTTTTGTGAGCATATCACGAATCTATACTTTTTACATGGAAAAAGGTTATTCAATTCGACCGTATGTTTGTATGTTTGTCCGTGAATATTTTCGTCGTATATAACGGTTTTACGACGAAAAATAACATTTTGATGATTATTTTATTAAGAGAATACTTCAGACGATGGTCCCATAATAAGGAAGTCAGGGTTTGATTATGGGGAAACCAGAAAAATCGAGGGAACTTAAAAAAATCGTAGGTGACTCAGAGCAACTACTTCTTTATCATATTTATTATAGTGATTATTTTTAATACGACTCACTCAAAATTGTAAAAAAAATACCGAAAAATATTTTTAGCTTGGTAAAAGATATAAAAATGAAAAATTGAAATGGTTATTTTATTTTTATTATTTTGATGTCAAACAAACAAACTCTTCAGCAAATAAAGGCAAGTAGGTTAGTAAGATAGACAAATACAGAGTTCTTGTTTTACTAGGCACTAACTTTATTATTTTTTGCTTTTAAGTTGGAATATGTTATATTAATGTTTTTTTTTAAACAGTGGTACGCCACCACCATTTGCCTTCTCTATTTATTATTTCTTGACGACTGAACGGATATTAATAAAATTTAGTTTGGAGTAGGATTACACACTGAATGCAATGAAGCTACGAATCTATTTACTGTGAAAAGTATCATTGTACGAGTATTTCTGTCAAATTATCATTTGTTAGCAATTTTATTGCATGCGCTAAAGTACAGAATACGAATATTGACAATCGCAAACATAATTTTACACAAATCTGACGATTTGCTGTAGTGACTGGCTTACATAACAAATGTATAAAATATTGGCATTTAAAAACATATTACTTTATCTATCTCTTAAATAATTACACAACAAACAATTAGTATAAAACAACCTCTTCACCTGTTATTTTTTATTTTCGCATATATATTTTTAAGAAATATATGAGGTATATTTCTGAGCGTCGGTGGTTCAATGGTGTGGACTGTTGCCTTCCTACCGGCTGAGGTTCAAATCCCGACACGTACCAATGTGTTTTCGAATTTTCGAAAATATATGTACGTTATCCGACGCTCTTACGGTGAAGGAAAACATCGTGAGGAAACCTTCATGCACGCCTGCGAAGAGATTCGAAGGTTGTGTGAAGTCGTCCAATACGCACTGGGCCCGCGTGGACAACTAAGGCCTAATCACCCTATACGGGTAGGCTCGTGCCCCTCGGTGGGGACGTTTAATGAGCTGATGATGATGATATACTCATTAGATAAAATGTGTCAATTTTTATGGTTCTTTAATATATTCCTCCTACTTATTCCGAACCGATGGTAGAGTCACAAAAAAATATGAAATAATAACAATTTACGATTCAAAGTATATATACACATCTACTAGGTGGTAGACTCGATACTGAGTCGTCTAGGTAGGTACCACCGCAGTGCCAGATATCATCCTGTGAAACAGGAGTGTTATGCACTTTTGTGTTTCGGGATGAGGCCACTGTAGCTAGTCACATTACCGGGTATAGGAGGCCTAACATCTGTAGTCTCGAGTGTCGGGCGCAGTGCGGCATTGATGGAGGATAATAACTGTCTATCAGTTGTTGGTTTCCTTCAATGCCGCTCTGTCAAGGTCTGGCGTATCACCTACCATCAGATGAGCGTCCTGACCGTCTGTTAACTCTATGAGTTAAATATAAAATATTTCTTTCTTTCTTTCTCTATATAGGATCGAGGTTTGCACTGTGTGAGATCAAAGTGATGCTGTACAATTACTGCTTCATATGGAGGTGTGCCCCAACGAGAAGACTATGATACCAGCGAAGCTTTGTAAGGAGACCTTCAACCTTCGAATGCAAGGTGGCCATTGGCTCAGACTCAAGCTTAGGAAATAGTTCAACATATTAATATGTTTATAGCTTTGCATTTATTTTCTTTTAAACATATTTTATATTTAATTGTTATTGTTAAGCTACTTATATATTTTGTAACCTGAAATTTATGCAAAAAATATTTTTATGTGACTGAGTTAACATTTCTTGTATTGATTGTTTTATTTGACAACCCATAAAGTTTTATGGTTGAGACACTAGCTACTACACCAAGAGTTCCGGGTTTGATGACTGGGCAGTACAAAGATTTGTGTGCATTAACATGTCTTTAAAATATCTTTTTCGAGTAGTTACTTAATGTCTCTATCAAGACATGATTTAACTAATTTATTATTTGTGAAGCAATGATGTTTTTGCAACTACTATAATAAA
Organism: Leucinodes orbonalis; assembly: GCA_019425675.1. NCBI lineage: Eukaryota > Metazoa > Arthropoda > Insecta > Lepidoptera > Crambidae > Leucinodes > Leucinodes orbonalis. The sequence continues at coordinate 86,584 of PQWD01008192.1, forward strand.
TAATAATATCCACTGACATTCACACAGCGCCACCTAGCCCCAAGTTAAGCGTGAAACTTGCGTTAAGGATAGTATATATTATTAAATCTGTGATTTTAGTCTGATCGGATTCGGAAGAGCGCACTAACGCGCGACGTTGCCGCTCTGTCAAAGCGCACGCACCGTAAGAATAAACAATAAATGCGCTGTTGCCGTCCTTATTTAGAACTGTGATTAATTAATAGCTGTGTTTTTACGCCACCTATCGGATTTTCAAATATCAGTTTAATCTGTCTACGCGAATCTTGCTATAAGCACCTAGTCACGGACCTAGTGGCATCTAGTGAGAATAAAGTGAGTTAAAAATAGCTTCCGTAAGTGGTCACGTTTTTTCAGTATGGGATGCATCATCTGTATAGTATATATTATTAAATCTGTGGTTAAGGGTACTAAACAACTGATAAACATACCTATATACTTTTTTGTTAACACATATATATAATACAATGAAAACATCAAGACCAATACGAACAGAAATTATCACGCACACAAATGTTTGTACTGCCCGGGGATCGAAACCAAAACCCTTGGTGTAGAAGCCGACGTCCCAACCGCTATACCAAATGGGTCGTCAAATTATAAAGCTGAAATAAACAAAAGTAACACCTATATATCATTTAATAATATATACTATGTCTGCGGTAACACCTATTCCCGTCTCAAAGCAAATCTCGTGCCAATCTTAATCAACAGTGTTAGTTAACTAGACGCAAACCAACCAATTAACGTAACTTGGCAATAAATTAATTCATAACTTAGCAAGTTGGGCACAAGTTGCAAACTAATCGGACCAACTTGCCGAATAAGTCGGCGACTTCACCAGTTGCATCTAACATCGCCACATACCCTTGGTTAGAGGTGACAGTGTGTTTTTCATCACTACATAGTATAAAACAAAGTCGCTTCTCTGTTTGTTTATCTAGGATAATAGCTTACTATGCTTTAAAACTACGCTACGGGCTGTGTGTTTTTTTTAAAATAAATTGAGTGATTGACGAGGGGAGTGTATATGTATAAAAGACTCCATTAGTCAGCATTGCAAACGTGCAAAGCCTGGGGGGAACGATATAATAAATAAATGAATATCCACTGACATTCTCACAGCATCATCTAGCCGCAAGTTCAGTGTGAAGCTTGTGGTAGGTACATACTGTACTAAACAACATTTTTTGTAAATACATAGATACATATTTACATAGAAAACACACAGACCAATACAAACAGACGTGTTCATCTACATGAACACGTCTACACAAATGATTATATTGCCCGGGGATTAAACCCGGAACCCTTAACTTTGTAGCCGATGTCTAACCATTACACTAAATGGGTCATCAATAATTTTGAATTAATGTACTGTAGGTACTTGATGTTGAGGGAAATTATTGGGTAGCCCCTAGAGGCAAGAAACCCTCCAAATTGTTTCTTCGTGTATGAATCCCATGGTGTTATGGTTGAGATGTCAAATGTCAGCCACCTAAGGTTCGATCCCTGAGTTGTTTAAACATTTGTGCATGAACATCTCTGTTTGTATCGGTCTGGGTGTTTCTAATCTATACTAATATATAAAGCTGAAGAGTTTGTTTTTTGTTTGTTTGAACACGCTAATCTCAGGAACTACTATTTCGATTGAAAAATTCTTTCAGTGTTAGATAGCTTTTTATCGAGGAAGGCTATAGGCTATATATCATCACGCTACGAGTAACAGAAGCGGAGCAGCAATGAAGAATGTTTCAAAATCGGGGGTATTTTTCATACTTCGAGCTTCCGCTGCGTACGCTGCGTAAACGTTAAAGTTACACAAAAGTCATGTATGAGATTATTGTTCTCCTTTTAAAGGTCTACAAAAAAGTCCGACAGCATATGTATCTTTTAAGGTTAGCTCACTATAACATATTTTTTGCTAAAAAAAATTCTGAAATTGACCCCGAAACCTTTAAAGTTCGAGGGAGGGGAAATCCTATGTATAGTGATAAATGAAAGTACCGTGTTATCCCGAATTTAATGCGAGCGAAGCCGCGGGCAAAAGCTAGTTATTTATAAAAATAAAGTATGTGTATGTATCTGTGGTTTAGTACTCGTATTTACTAGTTTAGCTATGTAGGTAATATACTTACTAACTGACATAATTACTGTGTTTAAAAATACTGAATAACTTTCCCCAGAAACAATATTTTTGGATTTGTCTCAGCGGAAGTCTCTCCGCTCTAAGAATCTGCCAAAATCTCACAAATTCTGCAACTAAGCGTGTTTATTTAAATTTCCTCGCCGTGACAAATTCTTGCGCGCTTCATTACGCGAACGGCGTTTCGTTCGTTACGCGTGACGCATTCGGGATTAAAGATGGAAGGTGAAAAATTGCGGGACGCATCGGCGAAGATTACTAGCGGGATTACCTCGTGTCATTTATCAACTTCACCGGGAAGCTCGGGTCGCTGGTCCAAGAATTGGAGACACAATAGGAACGTTAGTCAAAAACATCGCCTAGATTAAATTTCCTCAATACTGTTTTGGATCGGGTTTAAATACTGTTCGGTTTCAAATGTGTTTTCCAATTTTCGAAATTTGTACGTTATCCAACGCTTTTACGGTGAAGGAAAACATCGCGAGGAAACCTACGCACGCCTGCGAAAAGATTCAAAGGCGTGAAGTCGGCCAATCCGCACTGGGCCCACGTGGACGACTAAGACCTATACCCCTATACGGGTAGGCTCGTGCCCCTCGCTTGGAACGTATAATGAGCTGATGGTGATGAAATAAATCTTCTACAGAGACTTTTAAAGCGTCAATAATTAATATTTATATAGTTCTTATGACTCTACCACCGGTTCGGTACATGGGCAAATTCGCATTTAGCCGGCGGGGTGGGTTACGACCACAGATTTCCCAATACAGGAGATGGGGCAAGCCGCGTTTAAAGTGCAACAAATGTAAGGTCAACGAGCATACACTGACTGCCAGTTTACGCTCTGTGAGACGAGTCAAGACGCACGAATATTAGAAGAAATTACCGTTTTTTCCAAAATGCCATCCTGTGCAATTGTAACATGCCATCATCGCAATAAATCAGTAAATTTACCAAGAAATATAATAACTTTTCACAAGTAAGAACCGAAAAGAAATTGCGACACCGGGACTGCCTATAAACTTGGCGGCTTGTCCAGACTAATTTAATTCGGATGCCTGTGGTTACGACCCAATAAAACAGACAAACAAACAAAAAAAACTGTATTCAAATCAATCTGTTACAGATACTTTTGAATCGTAAATTGTTATAATTATATTTTTATAACTCTACCACCGGTTCGGTATAAGTAGGATCTTCGAGAAGAGCCGGCAAGAAGCTCGATAGTCACGCTTAGAAACTCCTTTTTTTTAATCTCCACATAGTTAAGTATATTGTGCGGGGAAGCCTGAGATCTTACATTAACAGGCTGGTTGATTTACTATTAATAAATAAATAAATATCCACAGACATTCCCACAGCGTAATCTCACCCCTAACTAAGCGCGTGTAATATGTATACTAAACAAATACTTTTATACTTTTTTGTAAATACATACATATTGTACATAGAAAACACCCAGACCAATACAGACATGTTCATGCATACACATGTTTGTACTGCCTGAGGATCGAACCCGAAACCTTGGTGTAGTAGCCGACGTCTCAACCATTTCATCAAATGGGTTGTCAAAGTATTGATAGTGATATCAGCAACAAAACTCGTTTTATTTAAAAAGGTTATACAAAATCTTTCAACAAAAATTAGGTTATGTATTAAACAGATATAAATTAAATATTGTACCACACGCCTAGAAAATAAACCCTTGAGATAGTAGAGCTTTCTTAAGGCTTTGCGCGCCGACAATGACAAGACGAAGGGACCTGATTTTAAATAAATAAACACGAATATGGATTTTTAATGAAAAATACCAAACAGCACTCCTTTTCATCGTATATTTGCCGGTTAAATCGGCAAACAATTAATTGTAGGTAATTTCAAGTATCTATCAAGTATTAAATGGATCAATTTGTAATCTGAAAATAAATGCTTATGACAACGCCTTTTAGTGAACAACTTGGGTGAAATCTGTGAAGTATTTAATGAATATTTTGTTGGTGTTGGTTCGATGTTAGCAAATAATATAATACAAACAACAAATCACGGTAGTAGCTACGGATGCGCTCCTGGGCCTACTGGCTCACATAGTTTAAGTAATTTCGCTCCGGCAACAGGAGACGAAGTTTCAAACATAATAGATAGCCTAGATCCGAAAACCAGCCCAGGTTTAGACGGTATAACGGTTAAAGCTCTAAAATGCGTAAAAAAATTAATCATCCATAATCTTACCAGCTGTATCAACAGATCTTTGGAGCTGGGAATCTTTCCCGACAGTCTCAAAATAGCAAAGGTTACACCAATATTCAAATCTGGAACAAAGTCAGATCCCGGAAATTATCGCCCTATATCAGTATTACCGGTGTTATCAAAGGTGTATGAAAAATAATTTATAATCGCTTGGCAGAATACCTTGCATTGAATAATTTTCTTTATTCAAAACAGTATGGCTTTCGTCCCAAATCAAACACATTGTCAGCAACAATAGATCTAATAACCAACATAAAGATGAGCATAGATAAGAAACAGATCGTGATGGGTGTATTCATTGATCTAAAAAAAGCCTTCGATTCTGTAAGCCATAAAATACTGATACAAAAACTCGAAGACATGGGTCTGGCAGGTAGTGTACTTTCTCTTTTCAAATCTTATCTTAATAATCGCCAGCAAGTTGTCAAACTCAATAATTCACAAAGTTCTCCTAAAGTAGTGTCCTTTGGCGTGCCCCAAGGCTCAATCCTCGGACCACTACTATTCTTAATATATATAAATAATTTGGGTAGCATTGGCCTAACCGGTGACGTAACATTATACGCCGATGACACCTGCCTCTTCTATGTTGGTGATTCAATTGAGGCAATAACTTTGAAAGCTCAAAATGATTTGAACTTATTGACAGATTGGCTAAACAGAAATTTATTAACAATCAATATAAGTAAATGTAGTTATATGATATTCGCAGCAAAAAATAAAAAAATTGACGATCATGTTCCCTTAGTAATAAATAACATCAAAATTAAAGAGTCAGAAGAAGAGCGATATTTAGGGCTGCATTTGGATCGTAAATTGACCTGGGTGCCACATATTCTGAAAATAAAATCAAAATTAATATCTTTAATGGGCATAATAAAGGCCATTTCTCACTGTCTGCCAAACCCTATACGATACCTAATTTACAATTCCATGGTTAGACCGCATATAGATTACCTAATAGAGGTATGGGGTACTGCAGCTAAAACCAATTTGTCCGCACTTCAGAGAACTCAAAATAAACTCTTAAAAACGTTATTTAAGTTTGATTACTTTATGTCAACAGAAAAGCTATATAGGAAACTTAAAGTTATGGATATATCCCAATCTTATAAATATCATACCTGCATATTAGTGAGAAGGATGCTAAATAAACAAATACACACCAAAATAAATTTGTCCAAAAAAACTCCAGTTCATAAAATGAAATTAAGACGACACAATGATATTCAATTAATAGTACCGCGTACGAGTATGGGCAAGAAATCTATATTATATGAGGGTTCGCAAATGTATAACAAACTACCAAAGAATATAAAAGATTCGGGGTCAATGCGCACATTTAAAAGACTTCTAAAATCCCATATTGTTATTGAATAGATATAAATATATATATATATATATATATATATAATATATATATATATATATATATATATATATATATATATATATATATATATATATATATATATATATATATATATATATATATATATATATATATATTTCATACATTAATCTAAAATATACGTCTATGTATTCATTACATTACACAATTATACGTAAGTATCTTAATTACTTAAGTATTGTAAACATAATAAATAGAGAAGCATTAACTTATTGTAGTGCTCATATATAACACTGGTTTATGTTTTATTAAGCTAGTTATATACAAATCAAATATTTATTATATATCAAATTATATGTTCAGCATAGTAAATTCATAAAAATAACAGCTAAGCGATATTAAATGACCATTATATGGTTATTATATTTTGTTTGGATATGTGTTTGTTATATATTTAGTATCTAGAAAAATACAATTAGAACAACATTACAAATATAATTGCATTTGTAAACTGTGAAAATTTTCTAACCACGCTCTATCACACAAGCCTCATCCAGTAGCGCATTATTCCGTGTCAAAATGACATTTACGAGTGCGCTGCCGAAGTCACTCCGAATGTCTCCGTAAAAATACGACTGTGAGTCGAATGAACACTATTTGTAGCTGCTAGTGTGTATACTTGTTTATCATGCATTTCATACTACCTGCATTATTGTTTGTATTTTATGTTGTACGAGTAGCCCTAAAAACTTACACAGAATAATATGTACATGTATTCAGTAAGTGAATTGTAATATTCTTTTGGATACAATAAAGATCTTAACCTGAAATGCTTATTAAAAAACATGACCAACAGAGGTATTTCACAAACTTTGTTATTAGATATATAATATATTTCTTTCCAGCCAATGGTGAACAAAATTTAAAACTCTGACGATATTGTGTTTAAATTTGACCAACTTTTCTGGTTCCAATCAAAAACCCCTCAAAGAGGAATTAAGGAAACTTTATAGGACTACAAAGCCTTATAGCAATATTTAATTAATACGTTTTTGGCATTATTATTATTTATTGACATACGGAACCTTTTTTATTTCATAGAAACTGTGAAAGAGCATTGAGTATTCGAGACCTTTTTGTTTTATACCTATAGTATATATTGTATTATCTGTGTTTATATCATTATTTATATTTAAAAATATATTAAACTGCCATCTAGCGGAAACCGTCCTAACTAAGTGAGATACACGGTGACCGTGCGCACAAGGTTTTCTACTAGAGTGTACAGCATCAAATAAATACTTATTTCCAATAAAACCGTACAGATGGCGCTGTATCGTAAAATGGTCTAAGATAAATAAATTGTTACTTAACTTCCACTTTCCTTTAAGATCTATAATAAATCTTATGAAAACACATACTTTTATTGATCAATCAATCAAACATTTCATATGCGAAGTAGTAAGATTCAGACGCAAAAATGCGTTCTCCTATTAGTATCATTTGATTTATTTGTTTCAAATTCTCCAAAAGCCTATATAAGTAATTGTAGTATGAAAAATTGCTTTAATAAAAGGTTTCCTTTCAAATACTAAGATTTTCGCCACTGATATGGTACTTATACCTTCCACGGATTCGAAACAACGAAACCATAATATCATAATATAAATATTTATCATATTTAATCTTCGTCTTAAAGTAGCGAAATAAAGGCAGATATTAGTCAAGAGTCATTATTGTCTAAGAGAAGTAGGCTATTGCAAAAGTTTATCTGGATGTATATCTCGAGAAAAATATTTAAGAGTTAATGTAAATGAGCTAAGAAGATAATTTTGTAACGAAGCAAACTAGTTCTGAATTTCAGAGGTCTTTTTATTCATCATACTTTGAGCGAGAATTGTTGTCATCATCAGCTTCTATGCTTGAAGAGTCATCACATAGGGAAAATACTTCAAATTGATAATCATCAAGAAATGTCTGCTATTACAGGCGTGTGCCATACCAGTTTGCATCACGTGGTCACATACACATCTTACACCTCGTGATCTTCAATTAAGCATACCAAACAAGCCTCGACTTCCTCAACATTATGCAACTTGTGTAAGTTATTCAGCTCAAGTTATTATCATAAGTGCTACATTAGTAATAGGTAGACTCGGTACTGAGTCTCCTAGGTTACCTACCCAGTGTCAGAAATCGTCCCATGAAATAGAAGTGTTTTGCACTTCTGTGTTTCGGGATGAGGGCACTGTAGCTAGTAAAATTTCCGTATATAAGAGACCTAACATCTGTGGTCTCGGGTGTTGGACGCAGTGCAGCTTTGATGGAGAATAATAACGGTTTATCAGTTGTTGGTCTCGATAAATGCCGCTCTGTCATGGTCTGGCGTATCACTTACCACTAGGTGAGCGTCTTGACTGTCTAGTACAAATTCTAAGCATAAAAATGCCTTGTAATAAAAATATTACTAGACTGTATATGGCGGTTTTGCGAGCACTGCGTTGATTATTTTGATACTAGTATATCCTCCTTATAGTTGGTACAGTCCACAGATTTCCCAATACAGGAGATGGGCAAGCCGCGTTTAAAGTGCGACAAATGTAAGCTCAACGAGCATACACTGGCTACCAGTTTACGCTCTGTGAGACGAGTCAAGACGCACGAATATTAGAAGAAATTACCGTTTTTTTCCAAAATGCCATCCTGTGCAATTGTAACATGCCATCAACACAATAAATCAGTAAATTTACCAAGAAATATAATAAATTTTCACAGGTAAGAACCGAAAAGAAATTGCGACACTGGGACGGCCTATAAACTTGGCGGCTTGTCCAGTCTAATGTATATTCTGATGTCTGTGGTACAGTCCAATTCTAGACAAGACCGTCTCCTACCTATGGGATATAGTTTATTCAATTGTGGAAGAATCATGCTTCAGCACAGACGCACCGGCTCCATGGAATGATACCACGGCCTCACAAATAACCGATGTTAAACAACGTGCGTGTTACCACTAAAACAAACATGTAAAATGTGGGCAAGACGACCAAGGTTTGTGCTATGATAAAAATATCAGATCTTATGTAGATCCTAGTTCTGAATCTACAAGGTGCTTTCCTTGGCTCGTCTTGGTGGGGCACTGCCGTTCCCCTTATTATTGGAGGCTCAAAATTTTATCATCACCTTCTATTGACGACCATTGGCATAATGATTCAGACGTCGGTTAGTACACTGAGGTTCCGGGTTCAATCCCCTTGCAGTACAAGCATTTTTGTGCATGACCATGTCAATATATCTGTTTGAAGGTTGTTTTCTATGAATAATATTATGTGTTACAAAAAAAACTATATTTATCCGTTGTGCTAGATGGATATTAATTTTTGATTCTATATTCCCTGTTTGCCATTCCCTTAATTAAGATTGGCAACGCATTCGTAGCCCAAACTATTGTCCATTTGTAGCGACATAACTAACCATTAGGTGAATCCTTTACTCTTTTACCAAAATTAAATTAAAAACAAGACCAATGCATGTTATAGAGTCAGCAACCCTTGTGCTCAGAATACAAGACGCTCTGAAATATGTGTGTGTCTTGGTTTTAATCCAAAAATGGCCTTAACCTACGATAAAGACTAAGATCCATTTCATGTCTTTATACCTTTAACTGAATATTTAGCTTGTAGGTACGCTAATGGGAATCAACACTATTTAATACTGTGCCATTTCGTTTAGTTGAGTTGCATTTACTTTTCTGAAGGTAAGTTTGCATTCTCACCTTCCGTAGGTTTGGCATAAGCTTTTGAATTGACATGGCGCATGATTATTTCAGGGAATTAATATTTATTGTTCATGTAAATACATACCGTAATCACTACTATTATAAAAGTACTATTAGTTTTGATAAACTAATTTTGATGATATTTTGTTTACTTCTCATACTCTTTTTGGAAAAAAATAAAATGTTGAAATAAAAACTACACAATTATGAAATTTGTAATCACTATAACATTGGGCTTAATGATTTGTAATAAAACTACTTCATAATTCACATTCATAAATTTATATATTCTTTGTCTTATTTCACATAAAAATCAGAAATGATACAATAAAATCTTCTCTTATAATGCGCGGGAAACAACAGTTCAATCTATACTAGAGGTTTGTTCTTCTTCTAAAATAAATTCATAATTATATTAAAATTACTACAAAGTTAAAGTAAACCATATATTATATATTCAATATGAACTTCATTAGGTATTGATATAATAAATAAATATTTTACATAGAATATTCAGTCAAGTTACGATATCGTGATACAGCTACGATTCTTTTGTTAATTTTACAGATTTAGCCAATGCAGATTAAGATATAATTGTTAAAAAAAGTTGTTTATCATTTTTGCTGTAAGATATATTTTGCAACGTTTGAGATTCATTAAAGTTTAAAAACTTAATCATAAATATTCTGGCATTACGGCACAAAATATTAGACTTCTCATCTAAGTGTGCCTAGCCAAATAAATTTAGTACATTCATATTTGAGAAATTGATTCTAAGATTAAATTTTCCCCAAATACTATTGAAAACATGCATAAAAGGCGATTTTGTGCCAAATAAAATTTTTAATGCTTGAATAGCAAAACGCATGTTCATACACAAAACTGTAACTAGATATCGTCTCGTTAGACCAATTGACATAATACACAAACATTTGGCACGTACACTTACGTAAATTGTTACGCACCATTATTAAAGAATTTTAGCAGAGCTTACAAATTATGACATATTTTATATATATATATTCTATAATGATGTATATTGCACAACGCATGGTGTTTCTGCTATAACATGCCTAACAAAAATTCTTATTCTTTAAATTAAGAAAAATAACCGATAAAGAATTGATCATTAGTGGACATAGGGTTTAGGGATATTTAGTGTCATCTTATTCTAAAGAGCAAATAGTCTACAACTTATGTATAAAAAACATATTCCATAACACGTAATTTTACATTGTTTTCACAAGGAATTAATAAAAGAACAAAATTTTCCAAATTAGAAAAAGTATAAAGCTACAAATAGTTTGTGAAACTATAATAACGTTTTGCTCGCTGGCTTTGAGCAAACTGGTTTCAGTTAAACATTATCGTTACATTTAAGTTAATACATATATATTTTTTTATAATAAGTACGTATTTTATGTAATCGTTGTATTATTAAGACACAACTTGTACTGAAGTTACAATTTTAGTAATTGCAATTGCTAAGGTTAGCCTGCTAATATGACTTATTGAATGTGCTGTCCTGAGGAATTATGACCATTATTTTATATAAAATTTAGTTTTACCAATGTAAAAATACTATTGTATAATCTTAACACTATTCATCTCCGTTGCTTCCATGCCAGTTTTACATGGAGCCTTAACATACATTTCAATAACGTCATATTGGCAAGCCTGCTTAGGTAACAATAAAATATTTATTATTATTGTAATATTATCAAAAAATATTTCAAAATTACGTATCATTGTTGTTTTCAATTCATAATGTACTCCTGACATGTCAGACAACAAGAAGCTATTATTAAACAAAATATTATGCATTAAAATGAAAAGATGGGACTATTTACAGAAACGAAATTCAAAAATTTATCTTACATCACAGCAATCGCCTGAGAGACACAAAACTTAATACTAATGCTAAGTTTAAAATTGTCAAAAATTATTATACCTTTATTGTTAATCTTAATAAAACAACTTTTGGTCGAAACTAATCTTTGGCCTCAGATCTTTTGTTGTCATTTCTTGTGTTATTGCACCTTCACGCCAATTACTTACAAATATCCATTATCTAACACTGAGACTTGAGAATTTTATAAAACTAATACAATTAATTGTGTGACGGACATTTCTAATCTAAATGTTATAATTTACAATATTTGTGATGAAAACAGTGATAAAAGTGAACATTCGACATTAATTACATTCAACAAATAAGTAATACGTATGGCAACTTTACCTATTCTAAAGTTAGGTAATTAATAACTTACAAATAATTATTATAAATAATAATAATTGGAATGGTCAAAATATTTGTTCAACTAATGTCTAGCTATCGTAAAATGGTAACAACGATCAAAATATTAAAAAATACTATATCAAAAATTCGTTAATTGCGTCTCAGACGAGTCTCGGGAGTGGAACGTGAAATCACGTCGAGACTTAATCCCAAAATATTTCAAATCACTTAAAAAAATAATATGGACACTTCAACAACCATTACTTGTAATTGACGGGACAATTCACCATCCAACAACTATACATAACGTCAACATGCACAAATACAACCATTTACTATGCCGATTCGAACATTGAGCTTATCTTACTAATCACACCCATAACGTTTTGGAAAACACCCCATAGACATAAACAATAAAGGGCACACGGCACATTCATTACAAACTTACAAACATAAAAAACAAACCCAATTTGCACAGAAACAGCATGTGTCAAGTAGGGTGGGAAAAAGAAATGCTGGGTTATATCGCAGCGACGAGCAAAAGCAAAAAAGACAGCTAAAGCCATCTTAAGTTGTGCAAAATCCTCTTTGTTCACATCTATGGAACACCTATCTATTCAATTAAACCGTCAAGAGTTCTTAACGTACTACCAAATGCTCTTTCACTTCATAACATTTCAGAGGAACTTAATTCCTTAAAATTTAAGTACCTCATCTTTCCGCTCGCTTCTATGAGCGCAAGGTGCGAAGTATCTCTTTAAAATGTACCGTCAAAATCTCTTGGCTCCCGCCGTAAACCCTCAAATTACACTAAATTTTCTAATTTAATAAATACTTTGAACACCACCACGTTTCATAACGTAGCGTTCAACAACATCGTCTGAACATTTTTTGCTTGTAATCAAGAGTTTACATTCCTTACAATAATCCTGTTGCATCATTGCCTAAAACATTCACTTCATTAGCCTTATCCTGAGCATCGTTTTCAACAATTGTCTAACCTACTGCTTAAACTAAACTAGGAATACGTGGTGGTGACATCTGATTCTGATTTGACCTTGATGATGCGGGCTAGCAGTGGTTATGTCGGGGCCCTTGGGTCCGAACTGGTACACCAGGCGGGCCGTTGGTACTGAAACCAGCACAGACTGTCGGTAGTGATACCTCATGGCTCTGCTGAACTTCTCAAAGGTCATGTTGTCGTTTTGCTTCAGCGTCCCCACAGCTTTGCCACTTCATCTGGTTTCACGAATCTGGAATGCACAGAAAATGTTGTTTTGTTAATAGTCCTTTAAAATATTTTGGGTAAACTAACAAATATAATCAATTTGGAATCCCGTTACGTTACATTATTTTTTGATGATCTGTTTGGTGGTTGAGACGTCGACTACCATAACAAAGGTTCCGGGTTCGGTCCCCGGTACAAACATTTGTGTGCATGAACATGTCTGCATGTAATGGTCTGGGTGTTTTCTATGTATAATATGTATGTATTTACAAAAAAAAATATTTAAGTATGTTTATCCGTTATTTAGTACCCATAATACAGGCTTCACGCTTCACTTGTGGCTAGATGGTGCTGTGTGAATCTTAATTATGAGAAATATTTTAAAAGCAAATAAATATCCAAACGATATGCATATGTTCTGAATCGATCTTACAAACAGTAGTAAAGTCATATTTTGAGCGATCATGGTATTATTAACCATTGTATCCTAATTGGGTAATCGTTTATGTCAATAACATAGAATTTTAAAAGTCATATTGAACAACATAAAATGTTTATCAATCATATGTTAAGTGCTATCAATAAAAAATACCAGCTATTAAATGACGACGATGTCGTTTTAATTAGACAAGTCTATTCACTTCCACATAATTGGTCGATATCTGTATTGTATATTAATAAATACATCGGTCAAGTTATGCCTTTGTCCTGGGTTGAGTTATGTATTCTAAATATGCACGTTAGTAACAGTACCTCATGAACTCATTTGTTATCAGCTGATAAGATTAACATTTGTTGTATCTATTTTAAACAAATGTATCACTTAAGATGTACAACAAATTTTCTATTATTTTATTTTGTTGACCTTTGACATTCTTTTATAAAATTTCACTAACTTTTTTAGAGTAAAAGTAGTTTTGCCAAACGATGTTATATTTGAAACAAAAGCTGTCATTACAGAACTTATGCCAATGAATAAACAATTAACAAGTCAAGTTCAACTGGAAATACTAATAATATAGATCCTCGTGTAATTTGCACATTAAATAAATTCCCACATACAGATATATATGGAAAAACAAGATGTATATGTGCAACATAAATATACAATGTCTACAACCGTGTCAAGTTCTGATGCAAAGTGTCCAGATAATTGTGATTGAAGTCAAGGCTTACTTGTTGGTCATTATCAGTGCAGCCGCGAACGTGACTAGTGAGTATTGGACTGATGATCATCTTAAGTGCAAGTTTATTCTGGTAGTGACTAGCGGACTGTTGATGAGCCTGGTGTAAATATATTTATGAAAAAATATATAAACACATAACTCATTCGATATCGGTTCCAATGTATTTAGATGATATTGTAGTTTTTTTTCTAGTATCAAAATGTATGTTTATTTTTTCATAATGGTACTTAGTATCTATTTACAACAATTCAATCGATGATTGAATCTGAGTCGCCTTCAAATATAACACAGCATCACAATCTAGATCATCTATCATTACCATCGTCAACAATGGAGTTCAATGCAAATCGCCTTGCAAAACAATCGAACTGCTTACATTGATGGACATAAAAAGTTAGCCGTGGCATTGGCAGTGTTGGCGTGTCAGTGGCCATTTTTTCTCGAGCCTTGTCTATAATAATTGCCTTTTTATGTTCATTTGGCATCCTGATCGATTGCCACACCGAACCTTCGTTATCTATTGTAACTTCGCGCAAATCAACGTTATTTCCGACCGTTTCGATTAAATAATTACGAATGTCAGTCAGTACCTTGTCGGTATTGTAACTACCATTAGGGTTCAATTTAACAATAGGTAGAGTGACAATATAGTAAATAAAGTATAGTTCTAAACATAATAGAGACATGTAGTACCTATATAATATTATTCATATTATTGATACTATTATTTTATTATTTAACAATGAAAGTTTACTTTCCATTCAAACATTTATTTTAACATTCTTTGAAATGTAAGGTCCATTAAATGAGTAATAGTTGAATGAACGTGCATGTTTAATCTGTTTCCAACGAAGGTTTAAAAAAAAGGTTACGGTTCTGTCTTGACGTGATTTGGTGATTCTGATTTGTTATGGGAAAAACTAATTGATCAAGCTGAAACTTGGGATGTATGTTCCTTGAGGAATTTAAAGAATTTTAAAGAGAGGTATTTAAGAAATGCGTCACATCAAAATATTTTAATTAAAACTTGAGTACCTTCAATATATAGATGTGTGTCTAAATGTATGGAGCTACTTGTAGTAAACTTCCACTTTTAAAACACCTTAGCTGAATCTATTAGCATCATCAAACTACATCACAAATACATAATACATTTTATTCATCAGTGGGGGTCATTGCCCAAAAAAACTGAAAATGAACTCTGTCGCATTATAATTTGGATTCACACTAAACAATGCATCGTCCAATTGGCCTGACAACGACAGAAATTGTCATGTGCAGTCCGTACCGAATCATTAACCTTCTGAGCAATGAAATGTGATTCATACAAATTTGGATGCTCGATGCGTGTGCGCGAGGCCGCCTGGTGACCTTGCCTGTATCGCTGCATCAGCTGGGCCAAGGATTTGACCCTACGTGACAGGAATCTGATGGTTCAGCTGACATTATATTGGGATCATTCGGTATCCTATTCGGGTTGAATGTGTTTATCGTGTTGTTTTTTGACCTCCTTTCTATGTTAGCAGTGAACAACAGTGTGTGCCACATATTGATTTTAAAAGTCACAAAAATTACCATCCAGTTATAAAGCTAAACATGTAGCCTGTAATGGAGAACCAAATAACATTTTTTTTTGTGACAGAATATACATTACGGTCAGAAAAAGGCTCACTTGATGGCAGGTGATACGTCTAACCAAGACAAAGTAGCATTGAAAGAGACTAACAACTGGTAGATAGTTATTATTGTCCATCAAAGGCGTACTGCACCAAGTACTCGAGACAACAGATGTTAGATCTCTTGTACCTTTTACTAGCTACCTCATTCCAAAACACAAAAGTGCAAAATACTGCTGTTTCACGGGACGATGTCTGGCACTGTGGTGGTACCTACCTAGACGACACAGTACCGAATCTACCACCTACTTATATATTTTTTTGTAATTACATAGGTATTATGCATAGAAATGCAAGAATACATGCGTATGCACATAAATATCGGTACAGAATGGTTTGCATCCGGAACCTGTAGTAGTTTAAGGAACTTTGATACTTTTATTAAATTGGGCTTCAAAAGCAACGAAATAATTTGTAATGCCTTATGGATTGGAAATAATTTTAAAAGTTTGTTATTTTAATCTATATACGAAATAATTCGTATGAAATTACAAAAAAAAATTATGCGCTCTGGAAGCAATAACCAACTACAGGTATAAAAAACTACTTTTCGAAATATCAATAGTTTAAAATTTGTATTTTAAATTCATCATCACCTCATTGAACGTCCCCACCGAGGGGCACGAGCCTACCCGTATGGGGTGATTAGGCCTTAGTCGTCCACGCGGGCCCAGTGCGGATTGGACGACTTCACACACAACCTTCGAATCTCTTCGCAGGTTTTTAAATTAATTTTATTAAATCTTAACTGTATATTATAATGAGTATACTTAAGCAAAGTGACGTCATCCCCAGGATTATAATATGGAGTTACACATTTTGGTTTTATAAAGATGTCATTGATGACCCAGTCAACCTTGCGGTTATACTGACCATGCCGGTGAATTTCAGTATGACTATGATTTTTTCATCAGTCATTTATATGACGACTTTTGATTCAAGAAACAATACACAATTTCACATAGCTTCATATGACAGAAGAACAAAAATTTTTTTTTATTAACTAGTCTTATTAACTATGAGCAGAGCGTCAAAACATTTCTGACCACAGCGATTCTAGCACGTAATTGTGATAATTCAGTGTTATAGCAGCCTTCAGATGTAGTAATTAAAAGCAATGATGAGGCCGCCTTTGGACTCAGATTATCTGAGCATAAAACTGCGGATAAGGTCACTCTGAGTTGCTGATCACCTAATCATTTACATAGGGCCATGTTAACTACAATTATTGATTTTATTGCTTTTAATGATAAATATCAGGTTGCTGACGACCTTTAGGGAGTTGAGGACTTGTGGCTAAGGAATAACGTAGGAGTTGCAAACATGAATAAAGCTGTAATCGGTATGTTATTAATGTTTGTTAAATCTGCGTACTTAAGATACCTTATAATAATATCAAATTCAACCCTTTCAATGAATGGTTAATATGACTTGTGAATGAAAAAATATAATGATACAATTACAAGTCAACATGAGAAATGAAGATATATATATTTTTTAATTTTGAAGAGATTTTAAGATGTTTATAAAGATTCAACAATTATTTAAAAGATCCTTTTGTATTCACTGCTGCCATTAACAAACTGGTTGAAAATGCAATAATTACTGTCTGCGTAATTAAAAATCATGTCCAATTTTCAAAACTTACGCGAGATTTGTTTTTTTTTTCTTATTAATCCTCATTTTTACGAGCGTTTGTCCATTTTAATCGAAATATATGACGAGACGTATAATTATGAATAATTAAATATAAAAACAGGGCCCAAAACTTGTTTGTTCTGTAAAGTCGTTTGAACCTTGTGACGCCTTTTATACACTTCGTATGTATAGGTACGCATAAAAATTCTGCATCTTTGAAAACCTGTTTTTGTACGAATCTTCCAAACCAAACTGCATAAACAATTCACAAACGTTTCTTTTATACATTGTTTTGAATTGCAATAAAATCTTCAGTCTGCCCTTTATGACTATGATTGCAATTTGTGTTACTTACAAAATTTAAAAATGATGATGTAAATATCTGATGGTTAGTCTAGATCAACCATTTGAAGTTACATAAGCTTTGTATCAAAACAACATAGTGAATTGACTCGGCTACAAGCGTTGGTCGCCACTTATAAATGCGCTTTCGCTTCGTAAACAAGTTGCAGCTCGTCGACGGGGGTTTACGCAAATTTTTGTGGCATGCACCGGCCAAGCTGTCCACGTGACGTCATGGCAGACCGCGATGGACTATAAATTGGGTTTCATTCATACCGGTTCTTGGGTTTTATAGAACTCAAACGTTGGTCAACATGCATACCTTTGGTTTATTTTACTTTTTCTTTTTTGATCCGTTCGTATGTGATGGAAAACTTCTTGTTATGAATTCAACATTTGACTGAGACTATAATAATAATCATGTACTGCCACCGATCTTACAGATAATTATTATCATTCGTATCGTTATAGGTACCTACCTAAAATTACTAATAGAAACAGTTATATTATTTCTCAAGAGGCACGTGAAAATTAGTAGCTTATATGAAATTTCGATCCATCTGTTAGTTAGTTATACAGTTTGCCCATCTCTCAACATAGCCAAAGATGTTTAATTAACAGAAAAAAAAACCATATTCAAAAAGGTATCGATAAAACTAGCAAGCGGAATAGGGTATAACCCGCGACGAATTTCTCGTATAAGATCTTAGGACGCACAACTTAATATAGATATATACAAACTTCTTGGAGTTTTTAATGAGTTTGATTAATTTTATATCGAACTACATTTTTTATAAAATACTGAAGCTAATAGGAATATATAAACAATTATAGCACCTAAAATGTACGAAAACTTAAATGTGATAATATTTACTAATACAATGTTCGTTGGTTGTGTCGTAAAAGCAGTTTGTAACGAACCTATAAACGCAACTGATAGGTCTGTAAATGTTGATTTTATTCCCATTTTATCACTTGTTAACTACAGTGTCGATAACACTAGTTATCAGAATGCGACACAAGTGATGAGGGTTGACGCCATTATTAGGGACCTGATCACAATGAACGCTGTAGAATTGAATGTTATGATTTTAGACATGCATTCAACTACATAAAGATGTAGTCAAATAATTTAATCGTAAATAGTCGTAAGTATTCTATTCTTTACGTTTCAGAACCATGTTCAATACCAAGTGTACTCAATATTATCTCTTCAAGATATACAGGTTAGGTTGAAAACGATATGATTCATCTTGTGAGATTAAGTTGTTATTCAGATTCACAACACGTTTGAAAAATGCGTTCTTGGTATTCGCACCAAACAAACACGCTGTCGCTTCTTTGAGCCACAAATTTTCGTAAACTCTTTAACATATTCCACAAGGCTGAGTACAATTTTCATTATAAAAAGTTTAATTTAGTAAATCTCCTACTATGTATGCTATAACTTTTGAATTCTTATTTATATTTGAAAAAATCGTCTATGGATATTATTCCTCGCAAATAAATTATTTATAAAAAACCCAACGAACTGTTTAACTTGCCCGCATCCAGTCTCTCACGACCTTCGATGGGTCGTTATGTTGTTAGACTTTTTTGTGTTATAATTTGTAACGTCGACACGTGATGAATAAACTTCGTCACTTTAATCAACTCCTACATTCGGGTAAAATTTTGAAAGCACGAGTATGCATTTCGATTTTGCAACAAAGATTTTGTTGTCTTATTTGAATTCCTTTTTGAAGAAATGAATGATGACCCATTTGGCGCAGTCAAAACACTGTCATGAAATTAAAAACAAAATTTTAAATTGAAATTTATTCGACGGGAATCGGGTCGTGCGCAGGTTTCTGCGCAGCACGAATGAAGAATCCGCTTGGTTGCATCACCGAAATGATCAACACAACACTTATTTGCAATACTTTCCTATAAACAATACGTAATACGATTTCATCTTTTACCATACCTATAGGTATCCATGCTATAGAGTATAAATTCCATGCGCTTAGTTATCTGTTTTAAATCCAAGGCATAAGCTTCATATACCAATCCCAACTAAATTCTAAAAGCAACAAATTATTACAATTGTTACATACAATTCATAAAGTAGTTAATTCGTCACAGTTAGAAAGACACATGCAACTATACAGGGCCGTCAATGAATTATTTATATATTATTTAGATAACTAACAGTTTACTCAAAATCGTTTGATATTGTATGTCTAAAACTTGTTAATCTACCAAAAACAATTGTCTCTACGATTTTTGAAACAGCATTTTTGTAATCTTATCTTATATGCTGGAATATATAATTATTTTTTACACCAATTCAGACGAACTTTTGTCTAAGTATTGTTACTGCTAAACTGCTGCTTTTGAAGTCTCGGTCAAGGTTTAACCTGTTGCACTAATAAAAATAATAGCGTCATGTCCTAATGAGTACACATAAAGTGATTTAGAACAATTTAAAAGTAATCGGTAGATTAATGATTAAACACATTAAACTACACATGTAGCACCAATTATCTTAATCTTTGAAACATTTCTATAATCGATGAATGAATTTGATGACGAATTTTGATTTCTTGGAATGTTTAATTTCATTACCAAGTGGGATCACAGCAAAATACCATTGGGGAGTCACAGTCTCAGATAACTGAGAGTTTTTGGGGCTATAAAGAATATAAAGAATCTAAAATTTTTGCCATTTCTTTTGGACTGAAACAATTTCTCGATACTTTTCAATACAACTTTGCTGACTTTCTAAAACTGTATTAATATCAGTAGTGAAACCAATGTGCCATTCTATTGCACTTTACGCCGGCGTGGTGGTTTTGGTACAAAAGTACCCATGAAGCATGCTATATGGGCAGGGCTAAGCCCTAGATTGGAACATTATAGCCTGTTTCATTGAAGCAGTAAGAATATTCAATTTTACATCACAAGAAAACCTTTACCTATAATCCTCATAAGATATTGATTAATATTTTAAAGTGTAGGAATTTCATGCCTGAAATACGTGAAGGGCATATCAAGCACATTACGTATTGTCTTTGAAATAATTTGCTTAATAAGTGGTGCCTTTGACAGTTTGACCACATGTTTTATCATTGTTTTTTGTTATCGACCCTTTTTAGTTTATTTTTTTTAAGATTTTGCTTTTTTATTTCCTTTTTTGACACATATTTTATTTTCTGTGTTTTAAATTGTTTTAGTCTCTTTCGTATTATTGTACTCCGTATTCGTGTATTGTAGTCAAATAAATGATTTTTTTTCTTTTACAAAGATAAAGAGAATGAAAACTGTTTTAATTAAACTATTGATATAAATCAAGTATAGGCACCACTGCACACACGCCTTCTTAATCATTTCAATGTTTGCTCATTCAAAACCGCGAATGTCTTACCACCACTTATAGATTCGTCACACTACGTCACACATCCAACTGTTGATACGTGATAGGTATTATATCTGTGTGCGTTTACTATATCACAATTTTCCTCAGTCTTTCTCACTCGGTTAGTAACGTAAAAAGCGAGATGGCAGATGCCAGGCACACTAATTGCTATGATACGGTATTTATATCTTGGCTCGCTTCGCATAAAGCCGCGTCACATACGAACTAGAATCTGATTTTTTGCAACCTGTTTTGTTTTGACAGGAAGTCTGTTATTTAAGTTTGGACGTTTTGCGTTCGGGTTAATTTTCATTGGGTTTTTGTAGAGCAGACAGCACGTGTCTCTAAGAGGAAAATGTATCTTCTTCGTTGCAGCTACTACGCCCAATATTAGACTTTGTTCAATTGAAATTAATAAATATTTCACCAAACTCCGAGATATGCTCTTCAAAATAAAAAAATCTGGGTTAGATAACCAGCACATCACCACGTTATTAATGTATTATTGCTTACTACTGCGCAGTTTCATTTTGAATTCCGCCTAAGTTATCAATTCTTTTGCTCGCTGAAGACTCTATGCTGTTGTAGATAGGATGCATATTACTTAAGTGTTTTAAATGACTTAGTGGTTTAGTGATCGCTTCTTACAATTTACATCCTTATCTTAAATACTAATAGTGACTCAAGGTGGGTATGATGAATTCGTCAAACTTGATTGTTTTGGTTCGCGTGGAAAACGCACTTGTTTTTTGTTGATGTTGACATGCAGAGAACTTGTGTGATTTATTTTTTATTTAACTTATTAGTGAGCTTTGTTTGATTACGAACTTGAGTGAAGTTATCCTTGATATCAAATTATCATATTATAACTTTCTACTAAGGACATTTTGGATTAAACATTAAAGTTAAATGAATAAGGTGTGTCACAACGCTAGTATTGTAATTATATTGGTTATTATGGTTCTTATTGATAAAAGTATAATTTTTGCCATGGAAATATTTGACATATCTTTGTTTCAAACACTTATCCAAATGTTGTAACGTATTATAAAATAATATAATAATAATAAATATCCATTGACATTCACACAGCGCCATCTAGCCCCAAGTTAAACGTGAAGCCTGTATGATGGGTACTAAACAACGGATAAACATACTTATCGTATTTCTTGTAAATACATACAAATTATACATATAAAACACCCAGACCATTATAAACAGACATTTTGATGCACACAATTGTTTGTACCCGGGGATCGATCCCTTAACTCTTGCTGTAGCAGTCGACGTCTCGGCCACACCAGAGAAGTCATATTGTGTATTTAGAAAAAAAATAGGAATATACACTGAATATACTTGTATATTCAAATGCATGTAGTAAAAAACGGCATTTCAAATATTACAAACAGACATACACATTTTATATATATTTAATAGATGTAGACACATCTTAACCCTGGATGCGTGGGCGCTTGGCATTTCACCGCACGTGTTTTGCACGACAACGAATGAAGATTTTATTCGCATATACTTAAAAAGCAAAATGCAATGTCTGGCAACGCAAAGTAATCAGACTGATGTTGAATTTAAATTATCGTTAGAATAAAAACAAATGAATGAAAGCGGTTTATAAATGAATTTATATTTAAGTTACCAGTGTTAATTAAACGGTGACTACATACTACAAATGGAGCTTTTCTAGTCTTCTTTCCGTCTCTTTTCAACAAATCGCAGTCAACTGCTGAACATAGGTCACCCCCTTCAACGCCATACATCCTGGTTCACCGCTTTTCTCATCCAGCACCCAACCTTTCGCAAGTCATCGGAAGGTCGATCTAAAGGGCGTTCTCTTCAAAATTATTTTGATTGATTTTACATTTGAGGTAAAAAAGATACTAATCTTTTGTATAAAAAGAAAATTGGTGAAATCTGGATAATTGAACATTGACAAATAGTAAAGGTATTGACTTAAAGTTTTTGCTTTCTTATTCATACTTCAGTGGTGTGAGAATAATGTTGCAATGTTGTGTTGAGTGACACAACATTGAACCAATAAATCATCTAGTAAACACTATTGTTTACCTATGATAAAATATTTCGTGGAGCAGACACTGCGCATTTACGTCATCACCTTGCATGTGTGCGTTCACGTTGTAGTGATTCGCTCGAGCGATTTCGCGAAGTTTCACACGCATTTGTGTGTGTAATTTCACGTGTGTGCTGTATGTGCGCCCGCGCACGCGACTCGGGGGCTTCCCGCCGAGCAAATTGTTGCGTGTAACCCGCTCACTCCCGCGGTGAGTCATGCTTGATTGGTCTTAATGGGTCACACTTTTACCTTCTGAAGCGAAGATCAAAGCCCCAATTCCGTTAATTTTCAATTCTCGCTATTTGATCGCTATTGCAACTCAATAGTAAAATATTCGTTCAGTTTTATGGTTGGGTTTTGATTGGAAACACCTTAAGATAATTCATACTACTAGTAATTACTTAATTTAATTAAGTTGCAAATGCTTTAACATACATTTAAACTTATTCAAATGTGCAATAGCCTTTCTTTATAAAACATGATTGAGCTTTGTATTTTATTTTAATTTTATTAAGTCGTTTTTAGTAAATTAAATCTATGTATATTTTGGTAAGTGTGCCAACTTTTAGCTATTTCATTTTAATTCATAAATTCCTTTTAAAAGGAAAGGAACAGCTTTATTTATCGATGTGAATGCAGCATTTAATATTCTCATTATCTACGAGTAATGTATTGGTTATACCAATTTTGTATGCTGCTACATCATCATCATCAGCTCATTAAACGTCCCCACCTTAGCCTTAGTCGTCCACGCGGGACCAGTGTGGGTTGGACAACTACACGCACATCCTTTGAATCTCTTCGCAGGCGTGCGCAGGTTTCCTCACGATGTTTTCCTTCACCGTAAGAGCGTCGGATAACGTACATTTATTTTTCGAAAATTCGAAAATATATTGGTACGTGGCGGGATTTGAACCTCAACCCTCCCGGTAGGAGGGCGCCACACCATTGAGCTACCGATGCTCGTATGCTGCTATATACCTATAAATAATTATAGATATATTTATTTGTTTAATACAATGGATCGATACCCTAATTAGACATAGTAACTGATACACATATAGTGGGATCAATATTAATTTTATCTTTGGGGGATATTTTGATTTTAATTAATTACAACGTAGTCTGAACGGCTACGATATGCTGCTTAAATGTAATATATTACTGAGATAATGATTGGGTTACCAGTTTATACATGTAGGTCAAACAAATGGTTTGAAACCGTATACGCAAATCTAGATTTAAATGTCTCCTCTTCTACCATAAATATTTTAAAGACAATGAGACATTAATAAAACAAATGTTAACAAAATATGTTTAAACTTGTGCACTTTTTATGATGCAGGTATTTAAATTTGAAATTATTTTTGGTAAGAGCAAGCCTGTCATGAATAAAAAAAAAAAATAAGACGACACGTGTGGTGGAATTAATCGAGATGTCGGCTCTTTCATAAAGGGTTCCGGATTCCATACCCGAGCACTATAAACATTTGTGAGCATGATTATGTCCGTTTATATTGGTGTTTTCTATGTATAAAATGTGTATTTCGAAAAAAAATATTAATAAATATACACTGACATTCACACCCAATTGGTCATCAAACCCAGATTAGATAACGGCCCATTCCTATTAGCCATACTACATGAGCGTCGGTGGCTCAATGGTGTGGACTGTCGCCTTCCTACCGGGAGGGCTGAGGTTCAAATCCCGACACGTACCAATGTATTTTCGAATTTTCGAAAATATATGTACGTTATCCGATGCTCTTACGGTGAAGGAAAACATCGTGAGGAAACCTTCATGCACGCCTGCGAAGAGATTCAAAGGTTGTGTGTGAAGTCGTCCAATCCGCACTGGGCCCGCGTGGACGACTATGGCCTTATCACCTTATACGGGTAGGCTCGTGCCCCTCGGTGGGGACGTTTAATGAGCTTGATGATGATACTACATGAAGCCTGTGACCTACAGTGATATAGATTTGTTGATCAAAATACAACTATAGTCCTAACTCTTCATTTTAAACCTTGTCACGCTACGACCTTTTTTTTCAAAGCATCAAAACTCATATTTTTAGTTTAGTATTTTAATCGTTTTTTATTATATTTTTGTATATTTTTTGACGTTCATAAGTGCTTTTAGTAAGCCTAATTTGAAATAAATGTTTTTGACTTTGACTTTGACCAAAAGCTCTAGTATTCTGGTAGTTCTCTACCAAAATACCACACCTTCCCGAGTGTATTGAAAGTACTCCGTTATTTAATAAATATTAATTGGCTTTTTGACAATAATAATCAGTATATAGTGTTAAAGAATATCAAGGAATACAGTGACATCAATATGATTTAAGTTTGATATTGTATATATAATATAACTTTGAAAATGCTTATATATTTTAAGTTAAACATTGTTAACATAAAATTTTACATAATTTCAAATATATTCTAGCCATTGAAATGGCGAAATATAGTGTCCAAATATTGTTATAACACATAAATATACAGCGTTCCTAGTAAATAAATGATATTGTTATTATTACCATGATTACTATGAAGTAATTTGAAATAAATTGAAATAATTTCTTTGTCGGTTTTTACATTGTAATTGGCCCAAACAGCCGGTCAATGTCTTGAAAAATACTAAATATAGCCAAAAACAAAGGGAAGCGAAGGAATAACGCACAAAGAAGGCTCCAGGAAGGAGCACCCTGACTAATCAATATAATAGAGGCACTATGAGAAAAAAATGTATACGTATACACGCTTACAAAGGCTTGGTGGACGATTGCCGACTCTACGCGAAGGCGGTAGAGCGTACAACCGCTTAGACGAGCGAGGCACGAGGTTGCCCTAGTTATAAATAGATTTTCACGAAAAAGAAATGTTACAGGGACTTTGGTGCAAGCCTCGGTACAGAGCACCGTTAGATACAGAGCGCTCGGTTTGTTTGTGCTGTTAAGTGTCAATACATATTTTTTGAGAATTTTTAAAACCTTTAATAGTTCATAATAAGGTATTCTTAGAATTGCTACTTTAAATTTTAAAATGTCATATTATGTAAGTTGTACGGTGTGCATGAAAAATGTTTACTTTTATTAGTCCCGGAATCACGAAAATAACGGTTTCGTAGGGTAGAAATTACATAATACTAGAATGATTCTTCGAGTAACTCAGGGTTTTACGACTTTTATTAAAAAAAAAAAAAAAACTTATTTTAAAATTATTAGGAGTAGGTACTAGCAGTACTTTAAAAAATATAAGCAGGAAGTTTTATTTAATGAAAATTTCATTCCCAAAAAATTATCACACAAATTTTTATTACAAAAATTAAACTACTAAAAATATATATGCCAGTTCCATTAGCCTACCTATCAAAAGTGTACAATTATATTGTTATGAATTTAACTATATAGGGAAAATTTTATTTAAAATTAATTAACCGCATAGATTCCAATACGAGGGCCGTACGTCATATGGGGAGCTAAAAATAAGAATTATCATACGAATTCATATTTACACATAACATTATAATGACAAGCTTAATACCGTCGAACATTATCAATTTACTTTATTAATTAACTCTTCAAATACAAAAACAATATTTCTAACTTGTATATCATTACATTACTTTATTTTTTTAGTAAATGGCCAACTTAATAAAGATTTTGGAAATCACCCTTATAAGTACTTCAGAAAAGTTACGTCTATAACTAAAAAATAAACCGTAAGAAATAAAAAAAAACAATTATCACATCATTGAGTTTGTAAAACATAGTGTTTCACAGTGTACATATCAATTAATTAAAAATAATACAGGTCGTTTCGTTCGAAAAACCTTTAGCATTGTTTCTAAGTTTTACCTATATGTGTACAACTGTAATTTTTTGATACAAGCGAATTCGAGATTATATTTTGAGGCCCAAATTGCCTGGCTATTTGGATGGATTTAATTTATTGGCTACTTTTGTGCTTTTTTTGTTTGAGCTAATTAATATTGAAATAACAACAGACCCTTTGCCTAATTAAGCTAGCCGGTGGAAGTGAGGTCAAACGATTAGCTCTTATCACTTGAACTTGCCCCACAGCTATAATATTGTTACAACTTTTTAATGATGATAACAAAAATTCTAAAATCATTAGCACGTGCGAGTTAACGGCGTCATTTTATTCGGATAATATGTTTATTATAGAAATTATTTTAGTTTAGGAGTAAAGCGCGTTATTTTCAATTATGTAGATGGTAGGAAAAGATGGATCTTATGTGCCATAGAATGATGCCAATACAATAATATGCTGAATAGATTATGACATTTAAAAAATAAGATTCTTACAAAAAAGTCATTTATTTCGAATAAAATATCCATATAACATTGAATCAAAAATATATAAAATCACTTAACTACATGAAAATAAACAAATTTATGATAAACATTACAATTATGAACTAGTTTTTTTTATATAAGTACTGTTTGTAGTACCATACCTACATACAATGTATTGTATAAGTTTGAGTGGACCTGATTTAAATTAACAAAAAAATATTTTAAATATCTATGATTGCTACAGATATTCTTAATTTTTCATTGCACTACATTTTTCTTAAGGTTGATTCTGGAATTAATAAAAAAATCAATCTTTACTATGCTAGTCCAAAAAAAATAGTTCCTCACTTTCCAAACGGCACCTCTGTTCCCGTAACTAACCGCGTTCTAATTTCTCTGGACCACACTCACAGACGCAATTAAGTCTCGTACACGAGCTGTCGAGGGGGACGCCGCCTGCACCCACCCCAGAGGCGAGGGGGACAGAAAAAATGCGCGTGGAACGGAGAGAAAAAGAAAAACGAAAAGCGGAAACAAGTTGGGCGACACGTGACTGGAAGCTTCCCGGAGCGTTGCCATGGCAACGGCGGGGCTCAACGACGTGGCCTGCATTTTGTTTTTTTCGCCCCGACGTGTTTTGCTGAAAACCGTGTTTGGGTTACAGCCTTATTTAATTGTAGTTTCACGATGTAAGTTACAACTAATTTATTTACCCTAACTTCAATATATATTTGAATAAATAAACGTACCTATCAACTTAAAACATGAACGTTAGTTACAAATATTTATTTACAAAACTTTAATTTCAATGTACATATACAAATGATTTTGAAAACTTTTTGTAATACCTTAAGTCTATGAATAAAAACCTTCTTAGCCAATTAAGACATCAATTCAATGAACATTCGTGGGATTTAAGCCAGTAAGGATCTATACTATTGCGTGGGATTCATAAGCCCTTATTTCGAATCCTACTAATTATTCTGTTTAACGATATTTAAATAAAATTAATATACAATTATACGCTATTTAATATATCCTTTGGTATAACATCATTGTTAAGAGCGTCGGTGGCTCAATGGTGTGGACTGTCGCCTTTCTACCGGGAGGGCTGAGGTTGAAATCCCGACATGTACCAATGTGTTTTCGAACTTTCGAAAATATATGTACGTTATCCGATGCTCTTACGGTGAATTAAAACATCATGAGGAAGCCTTCATGCACGCCTGCAAAGAGATTCAAAGGTTGTTTGTGAAGTCGTCCAATCCGCACTGGGCCCGCGTGGACGACTATGGCCTAATCACCCTATACGGGTAGCTCGTGCCCCTCGGTGGGGACGTTTAATGAGCTGATGATGATGAACATCATTGTTTATTTCATTTTAAAAATAAAGTAACTAGTGTTAAATTAAAATTGTAATTCAAATAACTATACAAGAAAAAGTCAGTCCCTAGTAATTCCTTACTAACTGGAACCACTGCATCTTAACATTATTTTAAAACTGAAGATTTTTATTCATTTAACTGTTTACAACTTAAACATCTTGCAAATATAAGTATTTTCTATTCCCTAACAAAAGATCTTATCTTTTGATTCATAAGATTGTATAATGTAACACCATTAATAATGCATCATCTTATCGCATTTTGATAAGTTAATGACCTGGAAACGGATGAATTTTTTTCTCAATCTTCAAAGGATTTGTTAGAGCCGTGTTTAAACCATTTTCAACGGCACGTGTAATGATTGAAACTGCTTTACGAAAAAGTATTTTTTATAAAACACCAAATATGACTTCAAGTAATTAATCTAATTGGCTAACCTCATTCAGTATACAACTAGAACTGACTAGTCAAGCCATGGCATGGGATCAAACTGTGAACCGTATTTTAGGGATTTTTTAACTTTATACGATGTCGATGAAAACATTCATTTGTGGTATTTATAAACACAACTTTTTCAGTCACAAATCCAGGTTAAGTTGGAAAAATTGTATAATTGAGATGTCGTTTTGAAATAAAATTAACTTTGACATATTTATCACTATACAACAACCACACCTAAGGTATCCAATAGCTCTTGATGAAATTAAGATCTTCTTTACGACTTTCTTTTACTAAGTATTAAACATTTTGAACAGATACAAGCTCATGCCGTTGGCAGCAAATTAACAAAAAAAATATCAACCCCAGATTATCCAATCAAAAGGAGATTACAGCTCGTTAATGGCAATTATATACAAACGTTGCCCTATATACAGTGTGTATAATCTATATACAGGGTGTTCTCGAAGTAGTGTAGGGTGGCGCCCCCTGCACTGGATAGTATAGATTTTTTCTTTCATCCCCGTTGCTACGCACCCTCAAGGCCGCTTCCGGGTCCCCCCGAGGTCTTATTCAACCACTCTATTAAAAATATATAAAAACTCTATCTAGCTAACTACGCAGTAGGTATTTGTGAAAGGAAGCACCTTATTTATTCGCAAATATCTAGAGGAGAAAATATTGGCAAATGTCTTATAATTGACTTTGATGCTACAATGTTAATGCTTTCTTTTTTATTTCGATTTTGCTATATAATACGTAGATTTTTTCATTTCACCTTCAAAAATCGAAAACCCAAATTTAAAACTCACGAGTGCATAATTTTAATTTAAAATTAAGTTAAAACATTCCTCAAAACGTGATCAAAACATAAGGAAGTATCTTTGATGACATGGCTAGCCTATTTCAAATAACCAAATTATGTTTGCCTTTTTATGTTTTGGGTTTCTTAGTTTTTATTAGTGTACTTAATATTTATTTTTATTCAAATAAATAATATTTATTCCAAATTAACTTACAGTTAAACTCCTAAGGCCATTTATTACAAAAGATGAAATTTATTTTTCTATTACATAATATTACGCATTTATTTTTAACACACGTTTTATTCTTTGTATAATTTTATTGAATTTTTTATTTGAGACACTTCATTTACCAAATTTTTTAAAACCCATATTCTTGGATAGTTATCTTAGAAAATTGCTTGCATAGTTACAAAATTGTGAGGAAATCAGCCCTGGTACTGATGTATATTAGTAATGATAATTATTAAATAATTGCATATGTATTCCAATGTTAATTTCATATAAAGGCTATTAATTGTAGCCAACAGGACGTGAGATGTGTAACAAAAGCTCAATTTGAAAATGTTTAAATAAATCTATAACAAAGAATACACAATTAATAAATGGCGACGCTTGCAAGCATAATATACATATTTATATGTTAATAATATTAATATGAATCGTGTGCTGTAATGGTTGAAATGTTGGCTACTACACCAAGGCACTAGGTACGGTTCCCGTGTAGTGCAAACATTTGTGTGCATAAACATGTCTGTATGTATTGGTATCTATGTATTTACAAAAAAGATATAAGTATGTTTATCCATTGTTCAGTACTTATCCATTTTACAGGCTAACGCTTAGTTTGGGGCAGGAGGGGGCTGTGTATGTCAGTGGACATTTATTATTATTATGCTGCTATCGCTTATATTTTTATAATGTTGGCAATAAATCTCTTGAAAGTTTATGACAACAATCTTTAAAGTCCTCTAAACCAGAACTAGAGGGCAGTTACTAAATTTTTACAGTTTAGTCGTTCTACCCTAATTTTTATCAATTTTCATCTTTTTAACACGCTTATAGATTAGCTTCAGTTTTAACTATGAAAGAAAATCTTTGAATCTTAATTTGACCCACATGCCAGTCTTCGATTATTTTCAAAATCAAATTAAAATGCATATAGCATTGAATTAAAATAAATAAGATAAAATATATATAAACATAGAATAAAATTACTTAACTACATTAAAATAAATATGTGATCAATATTATTAATATTGATTTTTAATAACAAAAGGTGTTTACGATACATTCTTGCTTAATAGTATCGAGTTATAGTCTGATACTTTATGAAATAAAATTATAAATGTCCACAAATACAAACATTTAAAGCACCTACACAGTTCTACTTTCGGAACGTTTTCTTATTTTATTTTCACAACCCTAAATAACTTTTCGAGTAATGGCGTCTCACCATGATTATGTGGTGGCACGTAGAGATGATTCGGATCATTAACCGGTTGGAAGTTGATGGTAGAAAATGCAGGAAAAAGCGTTTTCTTTCAGCAGTTCGAAAAAAACCTGAATAATGAACCTGATCAAAAAGAAATGTGTTGATTAATTAAATCATTCATCATCAGCTCATTAACGTCCCTACCGAGGGCACGAGCCTACCCGTATATAGTGATTAGGCCGAGCCTACCCGTATTGGGTGATAAGCCCAGTGCGGGTTGGACGACTTCACGCACAACCTTTGAATCTCTTCGCAGGCGTGCGCAGGTTTTCTCGCGATGTTTCCTTTACCGTTAATTAAATCATTAATTGTTATTATTATAAGTTTCAAGTTATATCGTTTAAACCACTCTATTTTACGATTCAGGTAATAATTACGCCGCATTATAATCACACTTTTAAATTAATCAAATCCTACCCTAACTACTAATTTGAGTCTTAATAGTAAATAATAACAGTCAAAAATAACAAATCCATCTCCAAGTGGACATTTATCAATTAACTCACGTCTTACTGTTAGCTGTGCCTTTCAGTGAGGCGTAAAACCTAACTATGAGATTGTTTAGTCTTGGAGCCGGCCTATAGAAGTCCTATGGATCAGATACGTGAACATTTTTTTTAAATAGTCTGAAAAACTATAGAACTAAAGTCGTCACCCCTGAAAATGCCTGATTTTGCAAATTATAAGATACACGAAAAAAATAAGAGAATATAAAGTATTCGATAAGCAGAATTAAGTTTTCAAAGTATTTTCCCGTAATTTTTCATGTATCTTATGAATTATTATAACAATGTCTGGAATAACAACTGGAAGTGAAGTCATAATTTTGGATGCGAGCAAAATTAATAATTTTGATCTTGGATCTTTAGTAAAACCTCTCTAAATAGAGGTTCCTCAGACTTTATTAAAAAAATGTTCATGTATTTGATCCATAGGACTTTTATACGGCCGGCTCTCGGACTAGTAGGACCGTAACCTACCACGCGGGCCCAGGTTCCTCACACGGCTTTCCTAAATTGTAAGAGCGTCGAATAAACGTATATATAAATTCGAAAACACATTGGCAAGCGGCGGGATTTAATCCTGCACCCTCCAGATCGGAAGGTAACAGTCCATACTAATGAGCTACTGACCCTCTAAATCATAAACAAATTAAAAATTTAATTGCAAAAAAATATTTGCAAAATAAGAAATATAAAACCATTAAAAAACTTAGACAGAAACACGTTTGTAAGTCATTAAACCTATAAATTACAATAAAATAAAGCTAACTATTGCTCAGACTTCATATGCTTTATCTTCAAAATCTGGTAATGAATATCTGCATTATTGTATCCCTTAAAAAATATGAAAAGTCATTTAGTGTACTTGGCTACGGCAAAAACGGCGAGGTCGGGTCGCAAAGAAAAAAACTGCCAATTGTGTCGAAAAAACACACAAGCAAAAGATTCTGCAGACGTGAACTTAATACAGAAAAACAAGCCAAAACTCGTATCAAAATAAAATTTGAAGACATCAAATATGAATTTGAATTATTACAATCATTTTTTTTATTATTATCAATTATGGACTTGTTTGCTTCGACCATACAATTAATTGGTCAAAACAACAATAAAAATCAAAACATAGATTTTCTAATTAGTGACGTGACTTGAAACTATATTTCTAAAGGAATGAATTCTAAACGAAAATCACGTAAAGTATAACTTGTTAACCTTTTAAATAAAGTTACAGTTTCAATGTTAAGTAAATTAAATTGTCTTGAGGATTCATATTAATCTTTTCAAATTAGAAACTGAAAATATAACATTTTCCAAATACAATAAATATCGCCACTTGTGCAACGCAACGAGTAATTGAATCTGAGTGTAAATATAGCCATTTTCAAGATAGTAGATTATTGTGCTTGTTCAAAAAAGAAATATAAATATATATGTAAATAAATTTTAAATGAACCGGGAAAATATATACGATAAATGCAATGCAATTAAATAATATAGAACAATAACACGTATAATATAAAAATATTGCATAGTTACCAACCACTATTATACATATAGGTACCTGTGTATATAATTATAAAACATTATAAGCTCATACTTCGCATGTCCATAACACATGTTCTTAGAATAAAGTAAACAAATATGTAACCGGTTTACATTTCTGGTACTATGATTTATTCTATGTGAAATATGAACATATTATGTCATTTGCAATCGATCAAAATGGGCCTTTCAGTGTTTATTGATAGATAACACTTGATTTGTTTAGTTCTATTACAATTAAATATAATTTAATCTAAAATTACACAAATGAAACTTTATACTCAAACAATAGCGAATATAAATATGTCACTTATTTAAAAAAAGAGATTATTAAATCGTAAAGAAGCTAGACGATGTGTTTAACAAAACGGATAAAAGTACATTACGCGAATACTCAAATCCATTCCTAGGTCCACAGCTTCGTACCAGTAGTTTTATTAGATAAAGTATTTTTATGATTACAAAAACTCAAAAACATGTTAATAATTACTTTATACCATGTTTTATGTTTTGCACTGTATGAACGCGTGATGGCCATTTCAAACTGTTATTTGCGTAATTCGAATACAGGTTAAATGTTTGGTAAAATGTTATTATAGCTTGAAACTACTAATTTATCCATAGTGAATTTTCCTAGATTATAACATAAAGGTATTGAATAGAAAAATCATTAACATTATTTTCAAGCTCAAAGTAACATCTACTGATGGACTTCATCAAATTAGCATTATTTATTGAAGAGCCTAGAAACCACAATACATTGGAATAACAAACCATCGCACTTCAAATGCAATCTTAAACGCTGATAATAAAGTCCACTTCAATGAAATTGCAAAAACCGATTGATGAACTTGTAGCGTTATCTGTCACAGACTTAGACGTTGTAGAGGTGGCGTTAAAAATTGAGCCTTATACGATAAGAGATAAAGGTTACGTAAGTGTTATGGGTTATCGTGGTGGCATCAGAGCTATGGAGGCCGCAGTCGAAGCAGACAAGGTTAAGGCGATAAAAACACGACAAGCAGTCATTACGACCAACAGGCGAGATTAACACCCTGTTATAACTGCAATACAACCTGATTATTATTTGATATTGGCTATTTCTGCGGTTAAAGCCCTATACGAGTTAACTGTTGACAAATATTAAGCAGCACGAAAGTTAATTGCCTAGAATATAATTTTAAACGTTAAAATGAAAGCTTTATACGTTAATGCATTTGTAATGTGATTCGATTAAGTAGTTGCAGTCATAAAATTTACATAACGGTGTTTCCCCTGCAACTAGCATCCATAATAAATAAACTTGTCATTTAATTTATTAGCAAACTTCTCGCTCAACTTTTCACCTTTAACTTTAGCTCCATCGTTCTAGTGAGTCATTTCTATAATAACTAGATCATGTTGTTCAATAATACGGAAAACCAAAACCTGATTTGTCCAGCCTCCAAAGATGACATAAATATTAATGTCTATACAAGAATTTGACTCGGACTCGATTCGTCATTGGAACAACCGCTAATTTGAAGAGTAAATAAACATTGTATTTTTACCAAAGGTTTTGAAGGTTGTATCAACTGTGGTGGTGCG
Source organism: Leucinodes orbonalis (assembly GCA_019425675.1). Classification (NCBI taxonomy): domain Eukaryota; kingdom Metazoa; phylum Arthropoda; class Insecta; order Lepidoptera; family Crambidae; genus Leucinodes; species Leucinodes orbonalis. The sequence goes on from PQWD01008192.1 coordinate 121,992, forward strand.
GTGGAATAACTATTAATTCGGAGTGTGATCTATGATCCTAGTAGTTTTGCTTTTGTTTTGTGCCCATAATCCTATCTTGTATTTTTCACTTTTGCTTTATGCTCCATTGTTATTATTTATGTAACAAAGCGAATTAAAACACCACAGACATCAGAATACATTAGACTGGACAAGCCGTCAAGTTTATAGGCAGTCCCAGTGTCGCAATTTCTTTTGGTTCTTACCTGTGAAAAGTTATTATATTTCTTGGTAAATTTACTGATTCATTGCGATGATGGCATGTACAATTGCACAGGATAGCAATTTGGAAAAAACGGTAATTTCTTCTAATATTCGTGCGTCTTGACTCATCTCACAGAGCGTAAACTGGTAGCCAGTGTATGCTCGTTGAGCTTACAGTTGTCGCACTTTAAACGCGGCTTGCCCCATCTCCTGTATATTGGGAAATCTATGTAAAACACTCATCTGTATTACTATTTATATACTTCTAAGCTTTTATTTGAGCATGTTCTTTTGGTTGTGTGATAAGTGCTTGAAGAGTTACCCCTCTTTGTTTATGTAAGTTTTTGCAAAATAGGGACAAGAGCAGTAACTTATTCCTATTGGACTAGTCTTTCGTGGCTAAAGTCCTGGAATAAATCATTAATTCTAGATATTTTTTAATTTGGAAATAAACCAAAAGTCTTAATAATGAATGTCCTAAGATTAAAATAGGTTTTATTTGCTATTTATATGCTAGCAAATGCTGAAGTTGATAGTTTTCCAACGATCATTCCAGAACGTATTGCGGTCCTGATCCACCGTGTACGCTGCAGCACCAACAGCCTACTGCAAACGGTCGCGTCGAGATTGGACGGGGACAATGTTTATGCAGCACTTGACCCGCGTTTATATCGCCAAATACACTAAATCACTCTCTTTGTATTCCAAAAATATTTGATTAAAATAGTTTTTAAGTTTTATTGTCACGAACACTATGGACTGTGCGTTATAGTGTGTGAATTCTACGTCCGAAATATGTTTTTATTTTTATTTAACAATTGCCTAAGTCACAGTTTTCCCCACAAACAATCGGATCTTTACAAGAAACAATGCAACAATTATTAATTGCCCTATTAAAATTAAGATTGTCGTCGCGTGTCTCGGCAGAATGATCATCCCAAGGCGGGACTTTGGTCAGCAAAGGTCACCCTTTCAACATTATTCATACCGAGCAAAGTGCAAATATCCCTTAAAAAAATGACTTTTGAGCGCGGTTAACAACGAAAAAGCAGTTTGAATTTTTCTTTGAATGTCTTTTGAAATTCAAAAACCATACTATTTGAATAATAATTTTGATTTTGACTCCAGCCGATTTCTTTTATCGAAGCAGACAGCACAACTATAATATTGGTAAGTGTAATCTGTCACCATATACCAGAGTCATAGTGAATTTGCTTAATTGCTTAAGGATGTAAAGTCATTGTATAAATCCAATAGATTAAGAAGGCCGAACATACAAACGAAGAAATCTGAACATTTTCAAACCAAATGCGTCAAAAGTTACACAGGTTATCGAAATTGCTAATAAAATATTTTCCGCAATCGTGTTGGTAAACAAAATAAGCTACGAAGATATGTGGGATATGGAACGTTTTAATTTGAAGTAATAACCAATGACAGTAGACGGTCTGAGTAAGATAGATTAAGATAAATAATCTAACATTTGCATAGTCGATAAGATTGCACAAATTATGCAGACAGGCGTCGCTAAAACAGAATACATATAGGTTCTTATACGAGAACATATGGCCTGATTATGGAATAACTAACATAAATATCGCTCTTACAAGGGATTTATTGGCAATTTTAAATCACTTTATTCATGTTTTTGTTTGTGTGTTTTTTGTTAAATGTTTGATACATTTAAATGAAAATGAATGTTTTGAATTAGTAATTTTGTTATCCAGACACTTCAAAATACATATCGCTTCATTAGTATTCAGCTTTTTCTTTAATAAACTTTCTGTTACGTGGTCAAAGATTGTACAGTTGTTATCTATAATACCTATTTCACTGCATTTTATTCTGTTACTAAAATTTGCTTTTATTAGAAAACGTGCCATTACACATTCAAAAACTAATTTTTCATTAGTAATGAAATTCTAGGAATTAACGTTGACTTCACTTCTTTTATGAGCCATTTGTTTACTTTTACTGCTAGTAATTTTATTTCATATAGATCTTGGACGTTGTAATTTAATTAATAAAGTAGTTGGAATTTAATTAATAAGTTAATACCTTTGGCACTTAATTTTTAGATTCTCAGGGATTCTTCGTACAAATAACAAGGCATTTATAAAGTAGCAACGTCGCCATGGCATCAGACGATTGCCAGCTACATAGTAATTATTCGCATTATATTCATTAGCTAGCCACATTACCTATAACCTACAGATACCTGCTTCAATCCAAGGAGAACTCTGTAATTACGCGTTAATCATCCAACTAATATTGCAGTCAAAGGTTAACTTATATTAAGTGATTATTGGGGACAGAAATTCAAAATACTATTCAAACATAAACCCGATATTGTGCCAACGACGGCATGAATTGTTCACCTAAAATGATTCAGGTGAACAATTCAATATGTTATTTTATGCGGCTCTAAAGGTTAATATGGATCCACAACAAAACGATCTCGCCTCAATAGATCTGACGCTGTAAAACCGTTTATTGTCGGCTAGAGGTGGTCCACGTGCCTTCAACGTGATAAATAATGCATGCGGTATATATAAAACGTTGCGCGATGCACTCGGCAAATGGTCAAGTCACGATGCACTTTTTGCAACTTGCAAGGACAATAAAGTTGTTTAACTCACCTGAATTTCTTTAGTTCTCTGTCCTCCCATTTTATTATTGTTGGGTTATATCTTGGGTCCAGCAGGAGATTCCTCAGGAACTCGGGAACTGACACGCTGCGCGGGCGCTTGCAGATCTTGCGGCCGCTGCCTTTGGGTCTGCCCGGGGGTCTTTTGAAGGATTTACGCTTATCGTCTTCGTCTCCCGACTTGCTGCCATCACTGCCGTAGTACTCGGGTGATGCGGTCGCCGAAGATCGGAAAACTTCTTCTGTGTCATCGCTAGAGTCACAAAGACCTTGCATGAGACTGCTATCATTTGGCCTGTAATCTGATCCGTACAATCTGTGCTTCTGTGCGTTGTTGTCCAAGGAATCTAAGTCTAACACATGCCCTGGGTCCGGGTTAGGATGGTATTGATCACTCTCAACATATCTGAATACTGAAGAGTCTCTATCTCTATACAATTCTTCACTTAAACGGCACTGTAGCTTCTCAAAGACTGCGTCTGCCAGTCTCCTGCTCAACATGGGGTCCACATGATGCACTATCATCCGCTGCAACACTTCTTCCCTCCTCATGAGTTTGAGCTTACTGCCATCGACTTTAAAGTTGTAGAACGGTACATCGCATTCACTGAATCCCAAGCACTGAGCAGTTTCGATGAGCCAGGACACGGTATCATCATCGTTCCACTCTTCGACCACCTTGAGTTTCCATTCATCTCTGCGGTACTCCCGTGAGTTGACGAGGTTGTGGTAAACGGCGGTGTCGATCTCCGGTTCTGGATAGGTGTCGTAGGTGTTGGTGTAGTAATTGCTGTAGATGTATCCGGTGCCTTTTTTGAAGACTTGGAAGTCGTCGAGGCGCGCGGGCGCGGAGGTGGTCGGGGGGAGGTAGAGCTCGCACATGTTTTGCTCGTAGGGGCGCGCGTAGTCGATCATGGTGCGTGCGTCGCGGCCGGCGGCTGGCGGCGTACTGAGCGGGCGGGCGCACTCTCCTGCCTATACTACCCAGTAACGCATTTGTTTGTTTACAACGCTACGAGCTACGGAGACGCGTCCGCACCAGCTAGTAGAGTAAGGAAAACTGGATGTAGCGTGTTTCATTGATAAACTGATACGCTGATTAGATAAAACTGTTACACATTCGGAGATTACGATGTTTGTTATTGTTGAGTTGTTTTCATCAAATTACATATACTTTTAACTTGTCTAAAATCTACCGAGTGTACCAAGCGATTTATCGCTTAGTACGAGTACACTCAGTAGATTAAAGAACATTTAAGTTACAGCAAAATTAAGACCTGGTCGAATGGAATATGATTATTATGTTGCTCTTATGTAGAGTTTTGATTATCCAAACATCTTATTATATCGTCATAAGTATGTTTTTTTATTATAAAAATATGTTCTAATTTTTATTCACGTTCAATACATCATCCTTGTCATCATCATCATAGCGTAAACTGTACTGATGACCTATTGATCACTCGTCACATGAACTAAGTCATCAGTTCCCTTTTTTGATATATAAATTAGGAAAACCTGATGGAAAGTATTACTGCTGCCCATGGGCATTTGCAGCAGCTGAGTTTATAGAGATGTGTTGCTGGTTCTTTCTACAAGAATACGCTACCCAATACCTTATTAAAGGGATCAGCTCCTGCTTTCTTCTTTATCTATATCTATACTGCATTCCGTAGATGTCAATTTCGTTATTAGCAATAAAATTGGTACCCTGCCTATTGCCACTTTAACTTGCTAGTCTTTACTAATTGACAGTTTAGCTAGTTTTACTTAAAAAT